>SZWC01011769.1:7946-21258 GCA_023375785.1 Penium margaritaceum
GTGATAGTTCCCACCAAGGACATCAACATTTCCTACTCTTCCAAGAAGGTTGTCGCACACGTTCCTCGCGTTGATGGACTCTACGTCTTGCAGACCAAAACGACAACTTCAACGGCTGAATCTTTGGCCGAGAGTGATGATGAGGAGAGCAGCGATGCAGACTCAGATGAGGAAGGACATGTTGGAGCAGCGGAAGCAGTGGAAGCAGATGATTCGGCAACAAAACCGCAAGCAAATGCAGCCACCGGGGCTGTTCATTCTAACCTGTGCACATCCTCCAAGAACCTGTGGCACAGGCGCTTTGGACACGTGGCTCATCGCACATTGGAGCTCATGGGAAAGCAGGAGCTAGTGCGTGGGATGGAGCTAGGTGATGAGGTGGAGGGAGCGGAGATCATGTGTGAGCCATGCCTTCAAGGCAAGGCGAAAAAGAAACCCTTCAAGCGCAATGGAACGCGTGCTCTCGCACCTCTTGATCTTGTCCACTCTGACGTATGTGGTCCCTTTCGCATACCATCAAATGGAGGCAGCCGATATTTCCTCACATGCATCGACGACAACAGCCGCAAAGTCTGGATATACTTTCTCAAAAAGAAAAGTGAGGTGAAGGAGAATCTACAGGCCTTTGTCGCTATGGTTGAGCGACAGAGTGGAAAGAAGGTGAAGGCATTCAGGACGGACAATGGGGGAGAGTACGAAGCTTGCAGGGAGTGGCTCAAGACACAGGGCATTGAACACCAGAAAACTACGCCCTACTCACCTCAAAGCAACGGCGTAGCAGAGAGGATGAACCAGACGCTCCTAGGCATGACAAGGTGCATGCTCTTTGACGCCAAGCTTCCTCCTAGGTTCTGGGCTGAAGCAGCACGTACGGCTACATACCTTGTGAACCTCACACCTGCAGCAGCTCTGCGAAGGAGAGGCAAGAAGAAGCAGACACAGCAGTTGAAGACGCCTCAAGAAGCATGGTCAGGCAAGAAGCCAGACGCCTCCCATCTCAAGGTGTTTGGTTGCACCGGGTTTGCCAAGGTCCAGGCTGGTGAGGGCCCTGGAAAGCTCGATGCAAGAGCACGAAAGTGTGTTTTCATCGGTTACGACACCGCCCACAAAGCCTATCGACTGTGGGACCAAGGAGCCAAGAAGGTCATCCGCAGCAAAGACGTGGATTTCCACGAAATGTCTCTGAGTAAGGGAGAGCATCTCGAACTCGAGAACGCTCCAAAACAGGGAGAGTGGCTCACTCTCCTAGAAGAGGGAGACAAAGCACCAGCACAATGGCATGGGATAGGTGCTGCAACAGGGAGAGGAGCACGTGAAGATGACTCGGAGGAATCAGACTCTGATTCCGACGTATCCGATCCTCCGGAACATGAGGATGATGCCTCTCCCATCATCAACGACAAACCAGACCTCCAGCGTCTACATCAACAGCACCAGCCAGCAGGTTCAAGGAGCAGTTCACGCCTCAAAGTACCTCGGCAGCATTACGACGCAGATAGAGGTGAATGGACAGGCTTCAACTATTCATCCTTGGTTCAAGAGGAGCCAACGTCTGTCGAAGAGGCACTCACTCGGCCTGACAAAGCAGAGTGGGACGAAGCAATTCGCAGTGAACTCAGCTCCATTGAAGAGAATGGGACCTGGGTGCTGGTGGACAGACCTGCCGGGGCTCACGTTGTGGGGTCCAAGTGGGTGCTAAAAGTAAAAAGGAAACAGGATGGCAAGATAGAAAAGTACAAGGCACGGGTGGTAGCAAAGGGGTTCTCCCAACAGCCTGGCGCAGAGTACGATGAGACCTTTGCCCCAGTTGTGACGTTTGCCTCCATCCGGTCAATGCTCGCCATTGCTGCTGCCGAGAACATGGAGGTCCACCAGACGGATGTCAAGACAGCCTTCCTTTACGGCAAACTTGACAAGGAGGTATTGATGGAGGTTCCGGAGGGGGTTGATGCTCCTCAGGGCAAGGTGTGTAGATTGGTGAAGGCACTCTATGGGCTAAAACAAGCGCCAAGACTTTGGTACCAGGAGATGGACACCTTCATGGCCAAGGAGTCCTTCATGCACTGCGACAATGACCCTAGCATGTACGTGCATGAGAGTGACAAAGGGACTATGTTGGTCGCCTTGTACGTTGATGACCTGATTCTATGCTCCTCTTCAACGCAGCTGCTAGACGATCTCAAGGGGCAGCTGAGTAGCAGATTCAAGATGAAGGACATGGGTCCTCTTGACTTCTATCTTGGAATTGCAATCAAGCGCGACAGAGCAGCAGGTACCATCAGCCTGAACCAGACAAAATACATCGACTCCATCCTCAAACGATACGACATGGCAGATTGCAAACCTGCCAGCACACCCATGAGCTCGGAGTGCAAACTCTCCACCTCCATGTCCCCATCCAACGAAGCGGAGAAAACTGACATGCTGGGCATCCCATATCAGTCTGCAGTGGGCAGTCTGATGTATGCCATGGTCGCCACCCGACCAGATATAGCCCATGCTGTTGGGCAGGTGAGCCGGTTTGTGGCCAATCCCGGTCCACTTCACTGGCAGGCCGTGAAGCGCATCATGCGCTACCTTCAGGGGACGCGGCACGTNGCAGGAATGTGTCTCTTTGTCAACAGCTGAAGCTGAGTACATCGCCTTGGCTGAGGTGTGTAAAGAGATGCAGTGGCTACGAAGCTTGCTATCCGAGATGAAGGCACCACAGGCAACGGCGACGGTCATCAAGATTGACAACATGAGCGCCATTGACATGTCAAAGAACCCCGTCCTGTCCAGGCGCACAAAGCACATCGAGATCCGCTACCACTACGCTCGAGACTTGGTCTACAAGCAGACAGTGGAGCTCGAGTATGTCGGCACCAAGCTGAACCGGGCTGACATGCTTACAAAGCCACTGGACAAGGATCTCCACCAGGCGGGCAGGCAAGGTGTCGGCATGGTCAACGCAAGTGATGACGAATGATGATGGTCACTGACGCAAGGTGCAAGGGAGAGATTTGTTGAATGTTTTTGCCCCTTGTTCAGTGTTGTAGGACGGATCAGGAATGCTCTGCCCCTTGTGGAGGTATGACCCCTAGATCCGTTGTAGTGTGACTCAACTATGCTCTGTCTCTTGTGAGATATGACCTGTGAGTACACCACGTGGGTGAGTGGTTACCTTGGCCATTTTGTTGATTTGGCCAAGTGAGAGGTCATGAGGTCGATCCTGGCCCCATGCATATCTTGTTTGCTATGGAAGCTTCCAAGAAAGAAAGTCCGTAGCTTCTTGGACGCTACATGGTTGGTCTGTCACCTTGACACTAGGATGCTTATGTGTCAAGCCCACAGTGCAAGTCTATTGGTGACGTGGCTGGTTCAGGCCACTTCCCAGGAATGTGCTTTTGAGTTCTAGGACTGGACAGACAGCTATAAAAGGACTTGTCTTGTATGCTGATCAATCAACCCTTGCTTGATGCTCTCTTGCGTATTGACGACTTGAGCTCTTCTTGAGATGTAATGCTAAGGCGTTAGTACTCTTAAAGGTGAAGTGTATGCCTCATTAAGTTTGGGGTGCATGACACATGTCAACAAAGGAAGAAGGCCTAAAAACCTTTGTGAGCTTTTCGGTTTCGCGGCTTCTCTGCCAGAGGTGATTAGCTCAGTAGCTAACACCTCTGTCTTCAGCTTGATGGACGGTGTTTAAGGTATCCAAGTTATGTGTACTACATCATCATGTTGTTGTTTGCAGTGCCATTGCCAAAAATCGACCACGCGAGGAAAGATGTAAGTTATACATACCACTTGCTCTTGCGTATCTTGTGTTAGGTCGTATGTGTCAATGCCATGAATGATACTTTGTCTTTGCTTATGTACAGTCACGGCTCGCAACCATTGCAGAGCTGCAACCGCGATTCAAACGCTTTCATCTTCACGCTCTGGTCATCAATGTAGACCTTCCCATGAGTGACAAAGCCCAGCTTGACCCCCGAATCCATGTGGCGGACACTTCTGGTAAGGTTATCGACATGAAGGTGCCTACATGGATCATTCCTGGAGAGCACTCAGGAACAACAAAAAAGCACATGGCGGAGTCTTTTGCGGAGAGTTGGCAACGATGGAAGATTTACGATGTGTACAACACAACCACTTCATCCACGAGGGATCGGTATGTGGAAATATGACAAGTATGCACCCGTGTCACCATGTGTGAGCGTATGTCTCATGATTATCCTCCAAAGTATTGCAGATACACCAGTCTTGCCCACGAGTGTACCCTGAACTGGACGATGGGCGAGTCATATGCCGTGCCCAGCACATATGTCGAAGGCGAGGTGGACCAGGTCCTTACCGCCATTTTCAACAACGACATGATGCGCCCATCATTGAAGCGTTTCGTTCCACCAAAACGTTCACCGGTAAGAACAACGTTCACTGTCACTGTCAACGTTGATGGCAATGTCGATGTCGGTTTTCATGTTGATGTTGATGTCGATGTCAATGTCGATGTCGATGTCGATGTGGATGTCGATGTCGATGTCGCTGTCGCTGTTGCTGTTGCTGTCACTATTGATGTCGATGTCGAAATTGACGTCGACGTCAATGTCGATGTCGATGTCATTGTCAGGTTTGCTGTCGATGTCACTGTCCCTGTCGCTGTGGCTGTGGCTGTTGCAGTGGCTTCCGCTGTGGCTGTTGCTGAGGCTGTCTCTGTCGCTGTAGCAATCACTGTCACTGTAACTGTCGCTTTCGCTATCGCTGTCACTTTCACTATCACTGTTACTGTCACTGTTGCATCACATCACAATCACATCACATCGCATCGCATTGCATCACAGCACATAACAAAACACCACACTATCACATCACACCGCATCAATCGTATGGCATCACATTGATTGCATTGCATTGCATTGTAATGCATCACATCGCATCACATCACATCGCATTGCATTGTTTTGCATCAGAACACATCTTATCACTAACAAGATACGACTTCCATTGACATCACTCCCCTTGTCATGGCAGCTTGGTCTCGCAGTCGGCGTCATGGATGGAACAAAGGTTTCGGCCGCAACAAAGCAGGATTTCATCATGTATGCAGATGACATGGCGCTCGTGGGATTCGTATGGGGCGCTCTCACACTTGAGATCCAGCTATTCTTGAACAACGACACAGTGGTCGCTATCAATGGGATGTACTACAAAGATGGTACCCTGAAAGCCGGGCGAGGGTGAGTAGAGTAGTAGCTTTTGTAGTTGCGTGTACTACAAGTGCGTACTTGTGAACTAGCACTCTTGTTCCACGATACACATTGCAGGTCAATGGTCCACGAGATCACGAACAAGGCACTGTTGAACATTGTGAGGGAAGGAGTGGACAGGAACGAACTGCCAACAATGCATGGCATCTCTAAGTAAGTTCCTGTCCGTGACTGATGATAACAAGTGGTATTCTTGGCTAGCAAGCTACATGTCCTAGTGACATTTTGATATCATTTACATGCAGATTCGACTACACGTGGATGTTTCTAAAGAACAGTTCTTTCAACACTCTCATTGTCCACATGAGTGCGAGAGTGACAAGCCTGCGATACAACAAAAGCACCCAGTGCACCCAACGCATGCCAGATGGCACGGCATGCCGATACGAGATCTTCTTTGACTTCCTCGACAAGAAGTACGAGTGCAGTGAGCATGGAGTTATCTGCACGGAGCAAGGCGTTCTCACAGTTCTTCTGCATGCTGCGGGTGAGCCGCAATGACACAATCTTTCATGTTTCTAACTGCCATGACATGGGACCATGTTTATGATACATCCATGGATGTTGCACATGCAGAGGCACATCCCGAGAGAGCGACTGTTGTGGGACCACAAGCCCAGATGTTTCTCTTACGAGGGAGGACAGTGCCCATGCTAAAGGACGAAGACCATGAGGAAATCCACAAGTTGTTGTCAGAAGCTGAACACAACGTGCACGATGTCTGGCTACACACAAAGGTAAATCAATAACAATGTAAGCTTATGTTGGCGAGATTGCATATGTCTAACACAGCAGGTCTCATGTCACACAGATACAAATCAACAGCTCCAATCTACAGCAGACATACGACTTGCTTGAAGTGCACCCTCCAGTACGCAATGACAAGGTAAATGCTCCATTGTCTTTCCAACACTTTCGTGGCATTTTACCCCTAAAGATATCATATATGTGAAGGCATCTTTTGTTTCATATGAACTACATTTGCAGCGGCGCATTACATCACCAACACGTACATATCTCACAAGTCCAACTGCTCATGCTGAAAGTCCAGGCCCTTCAAACAATGTAAGTCACTATCAAAAACCTTGTAAATACATCTCACATATTGTTATGCCGTAGTCTATGCACCTGTCACTCATGCTCATGTGTGTTGCAACATGCAGGTTGGTTGTTCTGACGATTAGAGTCCGCAGAAGTCTTTATCGACAACACTTGACAACTGCATGATGTCCCCAGAGAAATCATCAAATGCATATTGACAGTCGAAGGATGTTTGAGAGCATGATGCGATATGCAGACTTGTGCAGACAAAAGTCAATCTTCATGTTGTGCATGTTTATGACTTTAAAACTTGGCCTTTGTGACCCGTACATGCAACGATAGTACATTTGACCGATGGTTATCATATGTGACAGTTTGAAGCTGTGAACAGCGAGGACAGTCCTGTCAAATACAGTCACAATCCAAAGCAATGAAAAAATACAAGTTGTGGAAATGGACATGTTTTGAGCCATTGCAACGATCGTTGCTATCCAGATTGTGCTATTGTACCAAAGTTGGGGTGGTCAACCTGTGGAGAGTCAACGCAGACTTGGTTGTTGTGTTGGGCTGTGAAGTTTGCATTCGTAGCGTCACACAATTCTTCATCGATGGTCGTACTTGCACAATGTTGTCGAGCCATATTGTGACACGTTCGTCGTGGTCCAAGTAATATTCCTGGTGTTGGCTTAGTCCCACTTTGCATTAGGGCTGTTTTCATGGGCATTTCTCCATCGCACACCCAGTACACCGAAGCATGTGTAACAGCAACGAAGTCGTAACGGCCGCATCAGTAGCAACTCCCGCAACAGCAACGACGACAGCGACCGCCATCAATGGACACATGTCACGACAACGTTCGACATCTTCCACAAGGTACGTTGAACATCATGACACTTTTGCACGTTGTCAATGAGGATCATGTGAGATAGAGTCAATAGCGCGTGGCGTTAGGGTACAATGGGGAGATACCCATCCAGAGTGTCTCATTGTACCACAGTTGGGCAACTGAGCATGCATAGGATCAACGCAGTCTTGGTTCTTGTGACAGGCTGTAAAGTCTACATCTGTTGCGTGGCACTGTTCTTCATTGATGGTTGTGCTTGTGTTTTATTGTCTAGGCATGACTTGTTCATCGTGGTCCAAGTACTACCTCGTCGGGTCAGCTTAGTCGCACTGCGCATATGTGTCATTATTTTGGCCTTTCTCCATCACACACTCGGGAAAACTCTTTTGTATGGAGCGAGAGTTGTGAAAACTCTCAACAAAGTTGACAAGAGGATCTAGCATTTGTATCCCATAAAGTGAAACTCATGCGTTGACAACCATTCATAGACACATACGTCGTCGGGTCAGCTTAGTCGCACTGTGCATAGGTGTCGTTTTTATGGGCATTTCTCCATCACGCACTCGGCACAACTCTTTCGTATGGGACGAGAGTTGTAAAAACTCTCAAAAAAGTCGACAAGACAGTCTATCATTTGTATCTTGTGAAGTGAATGTCATGCGTCGACAGCCATTGATAGATACATTTCACGACAACATTCGGCATTTTCCACAAGGTACGTTGTGCATCATGACATTTTTGCACGTTGTTTGTTGGTAGGATGTAAGATAGGGTCGATAGCGCGTGGCGTTGGGGTACAATGGGAAGCTACCCATCCAGAGTGTGTCATTGTACCACGGTTGGGCTGGTGAACCTACGAAGGATCAACGCACTCTTGGTTCTTGTGATGGGCTGTGAAGTCTGCATCCGTAGCGTCGCACCGTTGTTCATCGATGGACGTGCTTGTGTTTTGTTATCTAGACATGCCGTGACTTGTTCGTCGTGGTCCAAGTAATACGTCGTCGGGTCAGCTTAGTCGCACTGTGCATAGGTATCGTTTTCATAGGCATTTTTCCATCATGCACTCAGCACAACTCTTTCGTATGAGACGAAAGTTGTAAAAATTCTTAACAAAGTCGACAAGACAGTCTATCATTTGTATCTTGTGAAGTGAATGTCATGCGTCGACAGCCATTGATAGATACATTTCACGACAACATTCGGCATTTTCCACAAGGTACGTTGTACATCATGACACTTTTGCACGTTGTTTGTCAGTAGGATGTGAGATGGGGTCGATAGCGCGTGGCGTTGGGGTACAATGGGGAGCTACCCATGCAGAGTGTGTCATTGTACCACGGTTGGGCCGGTGAACCTGCGAAGGACCAACGCAGTCTTGGTTCTTGTGATGGGCTGTGAAGTCCACATCCGTAGCGTCGCACCGTTGTTCATCGATGGACGTGCTTGTGTTTTGTTGTCTAGACATGCCGTGACTTGTTCGTCGTGGTCCAAGTAATACGTCGTCGGGTCAGCTTAGTCGCACTGTGCATAGGTGTCATTTTTATGGGCATTTCTCCATCACGCACTCGGCACAACTGTTTTGTATGGGACGAGAGTTGTAAAAACTCTCAAAAAAGTTGACAAGACAATATATCATTTGTATCTTGTGAAGTGAATGTCATGCGTTGACAGCCATTGATAGATACATTTCACGACAACATTCGGTATTTTCCACAAGGTACGTTGTGCATCATGACACTTTTGCACGTTGTTTGTTGGTAGGATGTAAGATAGGGTCGATAGCGCGTGGCGTTGGGGAACAATGGGGAGCTACCCATCCAGAGTGTGTCATTGTACCACGGTTGGGTTGGTGAACCTGCGGAGGATCAACGCAGTCTTGGTTCTTGTGATGGGCTGTGAAGTCTGCATCCGTAGCGTCGCATCGTTGTTCATCGGTGGACGTGCTTGTGTTCTGTTATGTAGACATGCCGTGACTTGTTCGTCGTGGTCCAAGTAAATCGTCGTCGGGTCAGCTTAGTCACACTGTGCATATGTGTCGTTTTTATGGGCATTTCTCCATCACGCACTCGGCACAACTCTTTTGTATGGGACGAGAGTTGTAAAAACTCTCAACAAAATTGACAAGACAGTCTAACATTTGTATCTTGTGAAGTGAATGTCATGCGTCAGCAGCCATTGATATATGCATTTCACGACAACATTTGGCGTTTTCCACAAGGTACGTTGTGCATCATGACACTTTTGCACGTTGTTTGTTGGTAGGATGTAAAATAGGGTCGATAGCGCGTGGGGTTGGGGTACAATGGGGAGCTACCCATCCAGAGTGTGTCATTGTACCACAGTTGGGCTGGTGAACCTGCGGAGGATCAACCCAGTCTTGGTTCTTGTGACGGGCTGTGAAGTCTGCATCTGTAGCATCGCACAGTTCTTCATCGATGGCCGTGTTTGTGTTTTGTTGTCTAGACATGCCGTGACTTGTTCGTCGTGGTCCAAGTAACAAGTCGTGGTGTCAGCTTAGTGGCACTGTGAATAGGTGTCATTTTTCATGGGCATTTATGCAACGCACACTCGCCACAACTCTTCGGTATGGAACAACAGTTGCACGAACCCTCAACAATGTCGACAAAACATCAAACAACGCGTATCGTGCAAATTCACAATTGTGCCTCAACATCTGACTATGGATGATTTTGACATCGTTCACAATACTCAATATGTATACGATTACTTCAGGACAAAGAGTGTACATCATACAACCATCGCGGTGCAAACCCAAGACAACAGACATCATAGGTAAGCAAGGTAAGGAGGTAAGTGTAATGTACCATCAATGTTTTCTTATCGGGATGATGCAAGGAGACATCATTTCCCAACAACCCATCAGAGGTTGACTTGGAGCTATACTGCTCCATCTTGTACGCACCATATGGGTGGCATAGTTCCATAATGTCCGTGCACGCTTAAACGAATACATGAACCAACAACGATAGATAGATAACGAGGTAGTGGGGTAAAAATGTCGATAGGTAGATAGGTAAGGAGTAAGTTAAAGTGTTTGGTAGTGTAGGGGAAATGTTGCCGAAATTTTCTGAAGGTAGCATACATTACATGCACAACGAAAGCGATCTACAGGGGTGAAAAGATATAGAGGTAGGCAAGTAGAAAGGTAGTTAAAGTGATCCACGCGTAGGGAAAATGCTGTCGAATTTGTTCGGCGTAGCTTGCGTTAGAGTTGCACAAATAACAAAGTAGACATGTATGAAGGTAGACAAGTAGACAAGTAGAGAAGTACATAAAACATTCCAAGTGTAGGAGAAATGTTGCCCCAGATTTTTTGGGGTAGTATTAATTAAAGGTACACGGGTAACAACGTACACAACTCAAAAATTACAAGGGTAAACAGGTAAAGGGTACTAAAACATTGTAGCCGTTGGGGAAACATTGTGAAAGTATTCTCGAGGTACATAGATGAAAGATGTCGCCGTATACAAAGAGAATTTTCGTCACAGTCGTCCAGCTACATTGCACTTGCTCGCAAAATGTCCACATCATTGCCCCACAAAAAGTAGCTAGAAACATATTTGCTTTGACCAAAAATATCCACATGAATAGCAATGTTTTCCTCCAATAGTAGATAGACGTCCAACTAACACGTTCATGTCTTCTTTCCCGTAGTCATTGAAGTATACCTTACTACATTGCATTTTTGACCCGGGTACATCGTATACATTTTTTCCATTCGCTGTCTGAGCTCAAGTTCACCAACCATACATTAAATGAAAGACATAGATGTAGCAACGAGGATCATGAAAGTGAACTTCTTTCTATGTACCCAAAAAGACAAAGGAAAGTGATTGAAGACATTCCACATTAATTGTACCACACAATACATTTTTAGTGTACACAGAGGCATTATTTATACGTTTAAATACAAGAAATAAATTATTACAGGCCAAGCCGACATTCCCACTTTTTTCCATCTCTTTACACCCTTCGTTCATCATGTACATGACCACTTCCCGTTTTTGACCCGGGAACACCACACAAGGTTGTTCCGTCCGTGCTTAGAAGTCCGACCGGCCGTCGGCGAAGAAATTCGTGTGGACGGACCAATCATAAAATCGGATTTTTCTCAAGAAAAGTGAACTAATTTTTATGTACCCGAAGAGAGGAAGAAAAGTGATTCAAGTCATTCCACATTAATTGTATCACACGATATGTTCATGATGTACAAAAAGACGTTACTTCTACGTTTAAACACATGAAATGAATTATTCCACCGCAATCCAGCATTCCCATTTTTTCCCCAGCTCTTTACACCCTTCGTTCATGATTTATATGACAAATTTCCGTTTTTGACCCGGGAACATCGCACAAGCGTGTTCTGTCTGTCCTCAGAAGTCTGACCAGAAATTGGCGAGGACGGACCAATCATAAAATCCGATTTTTTGCAAGAAAAGTGATCGCAATAAGGTTACTATGTAACCCAAAAAAGGTCGCAACTCTAGGATCATCTTCATGTGTGGAAGTTTGCGTGGTGAGCCGCGGCAGCGCGACTCATCCCCTGAGCTAACGAAGCGCACATCATAGACATTTCCCCAGTGGCGGTGTGTTCTCGTTCCCTTTAGTACGCTCCGGACACGGCCCGTGTCCGGAGCGTTCCGCCATGTCCATGTCACACGGGCATGGCGGAGGCACCGAAGTCATGGCGGCGGCTCGTCCTTGAAGTCATCCCGCAGGTCTCGAACCGACAGTTTCGGTACCAGCCACGAGGCCATTTATGGCCATGCCTTCGCCCTGGGCTGGGCCCGGCTCTTTGCGCAACCCTCGCTGCACACTTTTGGCGTGACCCACCAGTGGAGTGTGCATGCACAAAGGCCACGAGTGCATGGCGTGGCATGGCATGGAGCGGCATGGCATGGCATGTTATGGAAGGGCATGCATGGCATGCTCGTTCAAAAACCCGACAAAAAGAAGCACATTTTTTTGCAAGGGTTGAACAGTATGGCGCGTGTGCAAGGATAGGGGTTTGCGAGTTCTACCGAGACGATGCCGTCCCTATGACGCGGAACAAAACAGCGCAGAGCAAGTGCCGTGCAGCGGCTGCTCTGCAGCGTATCATACAGTGTGCATGAGAAGGGCTGCCATGCACATCTTACTTGTCCTGCTCTGAGGCGTCTTCGGCGCTTGTGTACGTCACGTCACGTCACGTCACCTCCCTTCACGGCAAGTAGCGACAGGTCGAAGGTGGTCGTCCCGGACGCAAGAGAATGGGCGGGAGCAGGACCAGCCCAGCTGTGGCTGCTATCGCAGCACCATCCGGGTAGCAGCGAACGGCAGCAGCAGCAGAAGAAGAAGACCGTCAGACGGAAGCGGTAGCCACAGCAGGAGCAGCAGCAGCATCAGCAGCAGCAGGATAACATCGGCGCCGGCCAGGCGCCTCTCGAGCACCTGCACTGCACACCATACCGAGGTCGCAGCAGGTTGCGGGTCATGAAGGCACGCGTCCAGAGGGCATCCCCACTCTCGCGCGTGACCCTTGAGGGCCGAAGGGGCAGACGTGAGCGGATTGTGAAGCAAACTTCCTCGTTCTACTACCAAACGGCTGAAGATTTCTGTCGTGGACCGAGCTGGAAACTACACGGAGGGGGGCTGCGGGAGCTTTGGCCTCGTCTGGCTGTCAACCATTCATTCTACCAGCGTCGATGCAGCTCCCTTGCTGGCAGGTGGAGGAAGATCGACACATGGCTCGGTCAAGTTACACGCTGCAAGTTGCAGGAGAGAGCACAACGGGTTCGTCTCCAAAACCTCACGGACAAATCACAGTCGCCACAGCGCGAGAAAAGCCGAATGTGTGGTCGGCGCAGCGTTTCAGACGGACCATGTGGCACGTGGTTCACGGATTTTCCGATATTGGTTCAACAGCCGTATCCATTATCCCCATCCCCAACCGACGGCGCAGCTGACCCCCCAGTGTGCTGTGCTGGTTCTAAATCCAGTTGTCGTGACCCAACTTGGGTTACCCAACTGCGGCCCGGCACGCAGAGCCCCTCTCCGACAGAGAACGAACCCACCCACCTTGGCTGGGTGATGGCACACCACCCAGACTGCCTGTAAGCTCTGGCCCACTAGCCCCACCGCTCCGCTGTCCCGCGGCCCGCCCGAAGGGGCGTGGCAGGTG
>SZWC01011769.1:47143-76595 GCA_023375785.1 Penium margaritaceum
TCGATCTCCTACAGGTAGGCTAGTTGTCTCACTCGGTCGGAACGTCGTTACACATGCAGGTTCACCCAGTCGTCAAACCCGTTGGTAGCGTCGTTTGCCATGCAGAGTCAAGGACGCATGCCCGCCTCAGAGGTCAGTTTGCTTACAACCGCAACACCATGGCAACACTCACAGCGTTCCTTCACAATATCTCACTAGAGGAGCATTGAGGCTTTGGCTGCACCAAAGCCTGTTGTCCCTGTCAAGATGTGCAGCGGACATGGAAGGCGAAGGAAGCATCCTTTGGTTCTTCTTCCGTCCATTACACCCTTGGTGTCGACCGTGCCCACAAACACAGAGCATGGCGACCCGCACAAGAGCGTCCATGACCTTCTCCCACTGAACAGGGAGAGACGTCTTTTCTTTTCTGACATGATTCCGAGCGCAACGAGCATGTTCCAGATGACGAAGCAGTTGTAACTACACCTACTCCTGAAACATCGGGCAGGGGAGCTTGGAGTAGCTCTGGAAACATTGTTATTTAAGGTGAATGACGTGACTTGATGGAATGCGCGGTACTCAAGGCACTGATGGATGAGCTTGACGCGGATGTTGTTGCAAAAAAAGAGACTGTGGTTGCTGATGCCATCACCAAAACACTTCCACTCCCTCCTCCACCTCCTACACTCAAGAGTTCATCATCCACATAAAGCAGGATGAAGAGCAGAAAGTACATAAGGTCGTATTGACTAGGACACATGCCTATCATCCATGCCGCTGTTGTCTGGACCGGAAGAAACAAGTGGTGAACCTTTTGTGTTTGCACTACTGCCTCCTGCATCAACCGTTGATTAAAAAGAAGTTGGCACCATTGACGTTCCGTAGCTCATAAGAACCCGGAACCAATTGCCTATGCAGCATCTACGTGCCCACGCTGTCAAGCTCCCCAAGCG
This sequence comes from Penium margaritaceum, assembly GCA_023375785.1. Taxonomy (NCBI): domain Eukaryota; kingdom Viridiplantae; phylum Streptophyta; class Zygnematophyceae; order Desmidiales; family Peniaceae; genus Penium; species Penium margaritaceum. Next base: position 48,076 of record SZWC01011769.1, read on the forward strand.
TGCCAATTGAAGAGGTAGCAAAGAGAACATGGTGCGTGCAAGGAATCTGCTCACACAATTTGTACTTCATGGAACATCCTAGGATGAAGAACAAGGTGGATAGATTGTTGATCCGCATGCGTGAGGCTGGGAACCCCTCTATAGCATCATCATTTAAGAGGAAGTGGTGTCTATCCTCGCCAAGCACGAGGTCCTCACCCTTGATGGCAGACAGCTCCAGGATTTGTTTTGTCGTAATTGGGTGCAGAAGTTAGTCTCTAAAGAACTCGCATGGAGTTGGCACATGGAGTTGGGACCACAATCTCGTAAAAGTTGCCTACAGACTAGGAGGACTATGTGGAGTCGATGCTCAAGGCTGCCGGTTTCCTCGTCCATGTGAACCACATTAATGATTTCTTTGGTCGTGAATGAGGACCACAGTGGCGTGCAGCTTGTGCCCACACCACGGTACATGTATACACCCAAAGGATCACAAGAGGTCAGGGTTTGCGGACAATTTTATGTCATTTCACGTGAATCTTATCACTTTGTGCCAGCCATGACTCACATGCTATGCCATTCCATGACATGCCATCACATGTCGAGTTGAGCCATCGCATGCCATCCCTTATTCTGCCTTCATTAAACAGACGGTGGCCATTCAATACAAACGGGTATCATGGGGGTATGCGCACTATGTGCACATGTCATTAGTCATTGTACACCCATCCCAAAGAGAATAAACTTCTCTCCAAGAGGAGGAGCCCGTGAACAGTATCAACAGGAGAAGACAACATTAGCAGGAGACAAAAGCATCAACAAGAGAAGACAGCATTATTAGGAAACAACTACATCAAGTGACCGTCGTGATTGCATCAAGCATGGATGGGGAGGTCCTACCACTACATGTGATTTTGAAACGCAAAACGAATACATGTCACCCGTGTGGAAAGAACTTTGACTACCCGCTCTGTAACCTTTGATGGCACTTCACTCACACCCCTGATCACTTGACAAGCTTGGAGACCACCAAGGATTAGTTCCACATGTTTTTGGAACCCTATCGACAAGTACATGCATCATAACCTCTCTACCAAGTACGCATGTCTGCTTCTCATCTTGGATGCATGGCATCCCCATTCCACTGAATCTTTCTAGGAAATGGTGGCCAAGAGATTCCCCTGGGTGGTTTCCTATGCATCCCGACTGGATGTACGTCAAAGCTCCAGCCAGCTGGTGTTGGNAATACATGTCACCCGTGTGGAAAGAACTTTGACTACCCGCTCTGTAACCTTTGATGGCACTTCACTCACACCCCTGATCACTTGACAAGCTTGGAGACCACCAAGGATTAGTTCCACATGTTTTTGGAACCCTATCGACAAGTACATGCATCATAACCTCTCTACCAAGTACGCATGTCTGCTTCTCATCTTGGATGCATGGCATCCCCATTCCACTGAATCTTTCTAGGAAATGGTGGCCAAGAGATTCCCCTGGGTGGTTTCCTATGCATCCCGACTGGATGTACGTCAAAGCTCCAGCCAGCTGGTGTTGGCATACAACTTCCTTCCAAAGCTGAATTGTCCATGGCATACAACTCATGGATGGACAAGCAATAGCAGGTAAGGGACATCGTGACCCTGGACATTCATCATGTTAAAGACACAGCCGTCAAATGGATGCGACGAGATTGGGGTCATTTGTGTGTGAGCTTCCACATGTTCTGCAACCCATAGGCTGCTAGCGGATTCACAAAGATCTATAATCCCACCTTTGCGACTGCAACGTCTGCGCACTACTTGAGTTTCATGGCAGAGCCCGAGATACAGATATACGAAGACAAGGATGTTGTCATATGATTGCACCATCCATGTTCTAACGAATTCCATCTGTTTTTCCCTTTTCCTCTCTCATTCCTCCTCTCTCTTGATGCCTAGATTTGTTTTCTCTATTTCTTTCTAACGTCGATGTGACTATAACAACACGATGACAAAGTAACAAAACATGCACAAAATTATGCAAAAGCAATCCAAAGCACCGGTCACATAACTTATGACCTAGTCACCTTCATGTTGAATGTCATGTTAACAGTTAATAAATTGCGTTTTTTAAAACTGCATAGTCTTCTATCGGTTACAAAAAATGCAATCATAATCCATCAATTATTAGTTAAAAATGAAATCTAATGGCAGTAAGGTATTCCACATACCGTACTAGCACGTGAAAAGATCAGGCGTTTGAATTCTAGTTTTTATGTAAATGATGCTCAGCTCTTTGCAATTTGACACAAATACAAAATCCGGGTTCTCAATTTGACACAAATACAAATTAGAAAATATGGTCTAGGCTCAAATCCTGTTCGTACCTGTACCTCGCAATTTCAACTTCGGACTTTGAAATCTCGAGTGGCTTCTCGACGCTGCAAGGCGGGAAACCATGCCATCGTCCACGCTTTGACACTCGGGCCAGCTTGTGGCTTCGACGCTCATGTCAAAACCATGCCACTGTTCATGCTCTCTGTCCACGCTGTCGTACCTTGCACGTTTTCCTCTCGTCACGAGCCTCCTTCGTTGTTTGCTACTGAATTGTGCGAATGTTTGAACAAGTCACACACGTCATATTTGCGACGGACAAAACTTGGGCAAAAGACTAATTTGACACAAATACAAAATACGACAAGTTAATTAGACACAAATACAAAAAGATGGGTCCAACAATATTAAGCAATCTTTTCATGTGCTAGTACGGTACTTTGTATCATGAAATGTGTACATGAGCCTTTAAAACAACGAGTGATATGTTTTACATTATATATATGGCCCATGGTCTAGGCATGGATCAGATTCCTATGTCAATGCAACGGGGCATGTTGACCAGCTTCTCCGCAAATCAACGTTCCATCTTTCTTGAGCAACCAGATTTTTGTGGTTAGTCAAGAACTATGTTATTTGTTTCCAAAACCTCAACTGTTTCTTGTTCCTGTCTTGGTTTCATTAGGTCTTTGATAAATCCACACCTTGAACATTGATTGTGACATCTCAAATTCTCCCAAAATTTTAGCGGGGCTTCTCCATTTAACTAGCCAGCGCAACGTGTTACACATATTGTACTCCAACAACCAGTGTCAACTCCTTGATGTTGCCTCATTTTGTTTGCAAGCATTCTTTGTTTGCACCCAATAAATCACAAACAAGTTCTACTTTCTTCAACTGTTATTCGTACACTATTAGAATCCTTAACCGAGGGGACAAAACCATATTGTGAGAGGATCTTAGATTCTCGTACCATTTGGTAAGCCCAGCCATAATCCTCAGGTACCTCGCTGGAGCTACATGGAACCTTCGTCACATGGTGTGATACCGCCATGCCACACTCCTCTCCACTGGGACTGAGATCCGTCTTGACTCTCTAGTTAATGACGACTTAGGATGAGTGGTATTGAGCTCCCATAGCTCTCACACATCTTACAATATGAGAGACATTACATCAGCTCATTTTTTTGGGACATGGAGTTTGAGTATGAAAAACAGTGCCATGTCCGCATCTTGGAGAAGCAATTTGCACCCGTCCTCATTGATGCCCAGGCAAAGTTGATACCCACAAACCCAAAAATTTGGAAAATGTTGAAGACACGCGATGTGTCAGAGCTTGTGGATACTATTAATGTCAAGACTGCATCATTGGCTTGCTCATGAACTTTACGATCACCACTTATATTGTATCAATTCCCAACCTTCTGGTTCCATTCTTTTGGTTTCCTTGAGTGTGGCATCTTGAGGATGCACTCCACATTNTGTAATACACACTTTCTGTTATGCCTACTAGGTTACGCCATCATGTGAAGCCCTCATTCACTATTGGTGGCTACTCTGAGAAATACTTGGCCCATGACATCAATGGCCAAGTCATGTTGGCTACATCTTTATCTTTGGCGCTACCACAACCTTGTTGAAGATTAGTAAGTAGGGACGTATCAGGAACAATTTGAGTAGGGCTGAGTACATGTGAGTGTTCAGTTGTACTGCTTGCCACATCAGATTTGCATGCCCAGTTTTTTTTAACTAAACGTTCAAACAACCAAAGCACCAAATTCATGGCTTAGCATATTGGACAACACCATCATGGAATACACAGTTGTGCACACCTGGCATGAAGGCATGTCGTGAGTTAAGTTGATAGTCCATGAGGCCGAGTGTAGAGTGCAATGGGACAAGTGCGGCTATTAATCGTTTTAGATGCATTAGATAGCATGGTCACAGAGGTAGAAGTATACTTTGCAATAGCAACAGTGATAGCAATGGGATGTCCAAAAACAATGTACTTGTCGACACATCTGATATCTTCAACCCATGTTACCCTAGACTTGGCGACTTTGGGGCTAAAGTCGAAGTCGCCACGTCGACCTAAGTCGGCATGGAGTCGACTTAGACTTTTGCCATTTACCCACTCGGGTCCACCCAGTCACCTAGACTGGGTACTCATTTCTTAGCGGGGAAAAAGGGGATAAATAAGCCTTGGATCAGCACAATTTTTTGGGCACCCGGTCCACCAAATTCAACCTTGCGGCAGCCCATATCAATGGTGCCAGGTTGTCATGCATGTACATGCCCTCATGTGGACTGTCATTGTCCAACACAGGTAGGAAGGCCAATCAGGAGCCATCGATTCAAATCTAAACTTCATGCTCCAATGAGAGTGGGCCAAGCACGTCAAGACCTACAACCCTAGCAATAGCCTTGAATGGAACAATGGTAATCAGCATGCATGAAGCATGTATCCATCTCCACACTGGCATATCCTAACGTGGATAAGATTCCCTACATATGGACAATTAGCGGTCCGCCCACCTGGGACGTCGATAACGTAGGGCAAGTCAGTGTGCTCTGTAGTTGTTCACTTCCAAACACTCACAGACACTGCCATGGCGAGAGGGCTAGCAGCCTCTGCTATGGCTGCAGTTCGTCCAGACCCAGCCACCGGTATGGCAGCCATATAGCCCCACCAAGATGACCTTCTGACCAGGGCCCTGTCCAAGATTTTCAGAGCTACTCCAAGTGCCGCCGGCTACCCAGGGTTCTACTGTGGTGCTTGCGGCAACTCCTTTTCCGGTGGGAGTGACCGCATGAGGGGCCACTACGGAGGTGCAGTGAGCAATATTGCAAAGTGCAGGGTGGGCCCTCCCGCTGCCCGTGTGCTTCTTGGATTGCCTGCCCTGGCACTTCCCGACGGGTTCACCGGAGCAGACCCAAAGCTGTTCAATGGAGAGGGTGAAGCCTGGGGAACCAGGGACCTCCCGGTCAACTGGGCGCAACTGACTGCTAAACGCCAGCGCAAGGCGCTCAGAGATGCAACCGGGGTAGGTGATAGCGACGACGAGACAACAGATGGTGCTTGTACCACCGCAGACCGCGCAGTTTCTCTAGCCATGTCCCTCCTCCATGGAGGCCTTGCAGTCTCCCTTGCATCCCTAAACAGCAGTAGGCAGACGAGCATGCGTGACGACCTTGACAACAAGGCAAACAAGGAGTTCCAGAAGTCTATCGTCAAGGTCATGGCGTGTGGGGCACTCCCAGTCAGCTTCTGCCGCTGGCACACCATGCTTGAGGTGATTGACAACGCCCGGCGCACCAACCCATCGTTCCGGCTCCCATCCCGTGAGACGATTACTGACATCCTCATTCCCGAGCTAGACAAGGAGTTGTCTGAGTTGGAACAGCCCCTTCGTGATGGGTGGGAGATCTTTGGGTGCACTTTGGGTGTGGATGAATGGTCGGACATCCAGATCCTCCCCATTTACTCTACAATGACAACAAATGTTGATGGCATTTCACACCTGTTCTCTCGTGATGCATCTGGGTTGGTTCAGGATGCAAACCATGTCGCAGCAGTCATTGACCTGGCCATTGCTGAAGTGGGTGCTGCAAATGTCGAGATGGTTATCACGGACAATGCTTCCACCAACAACAAGGCCTTCAAGGCATAGTGTGTGAAGTACCCCAATATTTTTTTTTCACGGGGTGTGTTGCTCACAGTCTGGACCTTGTTCTGAAAGACATTGGGAAGACGGAGTGGGGGAGCAATGTCGTTGGGAGGGCGGAGAATATTGTCAGTTTCTTCAGGAACAAGGACGTTATGTGTTCATGGATGAAGCACGAGAGCACGGGCAAGGTGTTGCTTCCAAGTTGTGCAACCCGCTTTGCCTCTGTCCATCATATGCTCAAGCGCCTTATGGTGATGCAACCAGCTCTCGAGAAGATGGTGGATAGCACCAAGTGGTAGGAGGTGGGAGGAGCAGGCCGTGACGCTGGATTCCACGCTCGCAAGAAGGAGGTTCGTCGGCTGGTACACCAGTGTGTTTTCCGGGTGCAGGTGAAAGCTCTTGCAAAGCTGATGGGGCCTCTTGTCTTGGCCCAACATAAGGCTGAAGCTATTGGAGGCACCTCGGGCATCATCTACGAGGCTTTGCTTGATGCCACGGAGCAGCTGCAAGCCTTGGGTGTTGCACTTGGCCGCCGTCGTGCAACATGCAACCCTGCATGGGTCAAGTTTGCCATGGAGCGTCTGTCGGACAGGTGGACAAGGCAGATGAACTGCCGTCTTTTTGCAGCAGCCCGGCGGATCCATCCGCAGCATTTCGGCCATAAGTTTGATGTTGATAAGAAGACTGTTGAGGCATGGAATCAAGTTGTCAATGTACATGTGCCCGAAAGTGAGCAGGTGCTGCTGGAGGATCAATTGGAGGCGTTTTCAAGTGGTTGATTGACGGTGGACAAGGAACCGGAGTGGCAGAGGGATGTGGAAAGGGCAAAGTAGGCGGTGGCAAAGGTGGTGACTGGCAAGGTGGCGGCATACCGCTGTCATGCACGGCACCTGACACGGATGGGTGCACTCCGCAACTTGGCCATGCACATTCTCACTCAACCATGCACTTCTTCAGAGAATGAGCGTGTTTTTAGCAAGCATGAGCTCATTCAGATAGCTCGTAGGAACAGGCTCAACAGTTCAACACTTGAAATGCTAGTGAGGGTGAATGTGCAACTGACACGGCTATACGGCAAGGTGAAGGGACCAAAGCTGGAAGACTTGGTCAAGGGTTGTGCTGGGGAGGAAGAAGCTGAAAGTGGGAGCGACCTAGATGGGGAGTTGGGGGCAGGAGATGAGGAAGATGTTTGGGACCTTGACATTGCAGGAGCACATAATAGTGTAGATGATTTAGAGGCGGCAGCAAGGGCAGGAATCAATGCTGCTGCACACGGTGATGGGGAGGATGAAGCGGTTTTGGACGGTGATGATTCTGACACAGATGAAGAGGATGAGCTAGATGAGGAGATTGAAGAGCTCAGTGAAGGTGGGAGCGAGGATGGTGGGGATTGTGGGAATGAAGAGGAGGAGGCAGCTGGAACTCCAGCCGTGGGAGAAGTTGCTAGGATCTTACGACGGGGTGTCAGGAAGCACAAGGACATGGAAGCACCACTTTCAGAAGATGCAAATGGTGTAGCATGAGCTACTTTCCATACTTCTACAACAGAAGTATGGAAAGCAGCCCGTGCTGCTATTTTTGCAACAGCCTGCTCACAGCATGCAACAGGTGCACGTCCTCAAGCTGCTGCAACACGCTCAGTTACATTTGCAGCAGCAGCTGCTTCAGCAGCAGCACCTGCTACTGTTGTTGCCACAGGCCAAGTTGCTTCTCCAAGACGCAAGAGGAGGACACGCCGTGGCTAGGACTTCTTCCTTCCACTTGTGTGACTCGGATACAAAGCTTATCTTGACTTGTCACACTGTCCATGGTGTAACTCGCACTTTGAATGAAGTTTCCTTGCCATCCCTTTTGTCTCTTTTGTTCCACTAGTATCTTTTGTCTCTTCCCACCTCAGTTGTAGATGATGTGAGCAAAGTGGTGAAGTGCACAACATGAATTCATGTAGTGTATTGTTGGACACATGGGTTGCATAGTGTTACATTGTACAACACCTAAATTCAGTGAAGTTGTAATTTGTGGTAGAAAGGCCTCATTTCAGTCTCTCCAAAATGTTGCATTGTCTATCCCAATGTTATCAGGCCAAAATGACATGACCGACTTCCGACTTGGCTCAACAATGGGCGACTTTTAACTTTAGACTTCGGACTTGGGCACCGAATCGGACTTGGAGAAGGCAACATGGTCTTAAACAGATGATGATTCTGTAAACGGGTGGTTTCTAAGAATCCACCCTAAAGCAATGTCGAGTAGGTTTTCCAAGGCAAGCATGATTACTGCCATAAACCAAACCTTCTACAAGGGTTTTAGGCAGGTTTGCCATAGTATTCCCTGGAAGGGGTTTTCACAACGATCACACACAAGCTCAACCTGCCAAGAAAGGCATCGAGAAAGTTCTGATCTTGGTACTAATGCGCACTACAAGACTGGAACTGTATGGAAGGATGTATAGACTTGATTGCCAAAACATACATGGAAGTCTTGTGGGAGCTAAGAGGTGCTGGATAATGCAATTAGTATGCTGGTTTTGTACTTTGCAACGGTGAAGTAAGTGTAGTACTCAAAGAACAGTGCGATGAGTTACAAGTTTTATCGTGTTCTTTCCCCGTCCATATTTGCTTGGAAATTCTCCCAAGCAATGGCAATACACCTCTCTGGCATCCAGGTGGGTGGGGTGTGAAGTGCCTGACGGTACGTAGTGTGGAGGTATTTGCGAGATAACGCATGCCTATACCAACTTGTAGGAAGTTAGCAACATTGGAACTGCACAAGTGCTACACAGGCATGCGAGAAAGCATGAGCTTTCCTGCCTGCATCTAAAGTTGGAGTAGGAATCTACTACATCATGAAGATGATGAAAACAAAAGCTAAATCTTTCACATCACCTACTAACAAGGGTGGTTTTATTATGAGATCTAGGAGGCCATGGATATACGGTCCATGTGGCATAGTCAATGGTGTGGCATAATTGCATCAGGATGAAGCCAGTTGCTGGCACACTTTCACCTTAGGTCAAGGTAAAGCTTCCTCAATGGCGAAGCTTCCCACGAGCACATTTGGGAGCATAGTAACAGCACAAATTTTAACAAAAACTCCTTTCTAAGGAAGATGCACACCAATAAACCCAAGAGGAGAGTATTGCCACCAGACTAGATGAAACATCTTCCCATAGGTGGTCGACTCGCCAAGACCACATGTAAATAAGGCGAAAACCTTGGTGCATCTCAATAACAACTCCCTTGGTCACAAAAACCATAATAATCGAGAGCTTCAGACTTCAGCTATTCAGTTGTCGTTATTGCCTTGGCTACTAGAGTGCCTACTAGAGCCTCCAAGTCAAGAGTCTGGTGGAGTTTGCTCCAAAGACCAATGTAAGACTAGCACTTTCGTGCCAGCCTATGTGGAGAAAGACTAACTGCCTAGAGGCCACATTACCTTGAAGAAGGTAGCTCTACCAAAATCCTTGCTTCAATTACCTTAAAGGCCTAACCATAGATTGTCCCTTGCAAGATGTCAGGCAGCTCAAATATGTGTACATATGTTGATACATACTTGTACTTTTCATTCGTTGCTATCAATGAAGATTTTTTTTTCCTTAGCCACTTTTCTTTTGTTTCCAACAACCCATGGTTTCAATATAATAATTGCTTTCTTGCTGAGCGCCACAATCAGCTTTATGTCTGGAGCATGGTGCACATCTCCAAAACGTTTAGGATTTCTAATAAGGAGAGAATTATAAATGGTTTTATCTTTCACATCATCCATAGCGGACAGGCCACTGTGGACCTTAAGAATGTGGAGTGGTCACTGGTTGGCCGAAGCCTAGCGATGATCCGAACATCCAGGTGTTTTCTATAGTATGCAACTACTACCATCGGTTTTGAAAAGGATGTGCTTGAGTGCCAGCGCAATTCTCTTACCTCACTCACAAAATCATCGAGAACAGTTGGGAAAATAGCAAAGAAGAAGCATTTAACAATTTAGAAGAGTTCTGACCTCAATGCCAGGTTAGGATTTGCGTATTCAATGGCAGACAACACCATGGACACCAACGTGTCTGGTTGAGAGATTGGAGCCATCCTCCTCCAAGACAACATCGGTGTAGAACAAATGGTCACGCAGATGTCAAGAGAAATGCACGAGCATGAATTGAACCATGTCGTGCATGAAAAAAATGATGGCGGTGGTACACACGCTGAAGACGTGGTGATGCTAACTACCACACACTACATCAGGAACATGGATCATGTGGCATTCATACCAACTACCTCACACTAAATTATCTCAAGAATCTGTAAAGTTTGAGCCATAGAAAAACCTATGGATGAATTTCCTTCAATTAAGCCATGAATGCGACATTGAGTGCTGGCGTGAGATGGAAAACACACTGGATGTTGCGAGTCAATGACCAAATTCAGTGGTAAAGATGATAACGTTGCTGGTCAAACAAGAACCGTATCTTACTGGGCTATTCTTGAAAGGATGTAAAGAGTTAGACATTAATTCTAAAACCCATTTGGGTGCAATCATCCTTGTTGGCAATGAAGGTTCACTCCTAAAGTTATAGTACTCTCGATTAACGAGTTATATCACATGTTATTGGTGAAGTGCCCTGACAGAAATCCTGGTGGATGTTGGAGTGAGGCGATAACTGCATTGGCTTTTGGCTTCAGTACGGCGCAGTCAGTTTAACTTTTGGAGGAGTCCACGTGAAGTTACGGATTTTACCGTGATTCACCGGGATTTTTCCTATGGGGAACTTCCACTGCACAGGGCCATATTATTCCTTATTTTCAGTCCTCAAGGGCGTGTTCAAGCCCTGGACGTGTACAAACGGCTTGGCATGTCCAAGAAAGGCATGACTACCCCGGCCAACTCACAGGAGTGATTTCCAAAGTTTGACAACCTGGAAACTACCTCGTATGAGATAACCTTGGAGATTACAAAGCCTACGAGGTTTGTGTGAGCCATTGTACAGACATCAACACAGTCACCAAGCACACATGCAACCTTGTGGAGGATGTACTACACAATCATCATCACTTCAAATGTTGGACAACTCATTACTCCATCAACTGTTGGGACCGCCGGGACCGCCACCTTTAGTGAAGCAACCTGGAAGGCCAGGACTACTATCAACCAGAGTATCAGTATAAAAGGGAGCACCAGTTGTGGCTCCAATAACCAATTCCAGTCTCTCCAACTCCATTGTATCAGCATTGACTATTCTGCACGTCTGCGAGCCACTTGGTCTCTGTACCACACTCAGACCCCAGTGCTGCTGGAGTTTCCTGGAGGTTCCCTCTGACGACCCACTGACTCTAGTGGAGTTCTGCTGGCATGGAGAGGAGGTTTTGTGGCATCCTGAAGGCGTGTCGACTCAGAAGACGGTCGACACGCCAAGACTCTTGCTACAAAGGTTGGACGCCCTGCAAGACGTTGCGCCTAGTTTGGGCTAGGCTCTGTCACGTTTCTGTTCTAAGGTGTTCATATGCTATTGCTCGGCTTGTATATAGTATTGCTATACTTTGTGTTCTTGTCATGCAATCAGAGCGTCCACATTCAATTCTCAGCAATTGTACAAGTATTTCTTGGCACACCAAAGGTCTTGGCATGATAGCAAGGCCAACCAAGCCTTTGCTGTGGTCGTGTCAAATTCCAACATGGTATGTGAGCAATCAGGCCCGTGCCACTAGCAAGCGTAGCAGCTACAGCTAAGTGTTAGTGGAAGAGTCATCCACTTTCACATGTCAGCATCAGAGAGTGGAGAGGTGCACAGATCACAAATTGTGCACAAGGAACAAGGACGGAGAGGTCTCTATGAGTGACATTGAGCCTCAGTATCCAAGGGAAGGTTCTCCTCCGCTTGACAATCAATCAGTCTTGCATGGTTTACGCTTGGGTCAAGAACAGGGATGCCATGTTGCAGACCATGCACAACGGCAAGCAGCAGAAGTGCAATTCTTGGCTGAGGAAGCGTAACAGATGGTGCAGCAAGAAGCATTCATGTGTCAAGCTGTGGAGCAGGAATGTGAGGCACTGAGGCAGCAGTTTGCAGCCCAAGAGCTCCTTTGACAACAAGAGCAGCTCACACATGTGGCTCAAGCGTCACACACACAATAGTTACAACAGTCGTAAGCAGCATTGACATTACAGAGTACACAACTTCAACAGCAACTGGCTCTATTTCAACATAAGTGTGTAGCAAAGGCATGCAATAGCACCAAGAGGCAAGCACACGTGAAGGAGTAGACGGTACAGCTGGGGACAGCAAGCAACATGGTGCTAATATCAAGATAGCTCACCATCAGCGGTGGCGTATTTACAACCGCGACAAGGCTGAGTGCTTCCGTAGTAGCTTAGCTTTAGCCTTATCTATCTGCATTATCCTCCATGTTTTACGTAATTGACAAAGGAGGAAGCGGAAGAAGACAAAAAGGGGGGAAAAGGAGTGTGTCAGAAAGAAAACATTTAGGATTTGTGAAGGGAGAAGAGCTCCTATGGCAGCAGAACTCTTCAACACAGAGCAGTGAAAGCAACACTTGCAGCTCAAACATCAAGGAGGCTCTTGGCAGTAAGCCCACCTCATGGAGGTGGCATGTGCGATGGAGGTATCCTCGATAAACAGAAGATTATTTCTGCTGTGTCGGTTGATGGTTGCTATAAGCCCACCTCATGGAGGTGGCTTGTGTGATGCATCTGTGTTTCACAGAAAACGCTCTTGCCATGTTGGCAGGAGTTGCATTAAGCCTGCCTATTTGTAGGTGGCATGCATAATGGAGCTCTGCTCCACAATCGGCGTTCCTGTTGTGCCGGCAGGTGGTTGCAGTATGCCCACCTCATAAAGGTGGCATGCACGACAGGGCAATATTCCACGGACGTAGTGCCAGTGGAGATCCTCACACATTGATCAAAGTCTGGCAGCAGACCCGTGGGGCCTTGAGCGCCATGGCAATGATCTAGGCCTTCACCAATGATGGGGAGGAGGCCGGAGTGAGCAACAATCTCTATATGAGATTCAAATCTGAGTCAAAGCTTTTGTGCTCGCAACACAGTGCGACACAAAAAGGAGAGAGTTGGTGAAACGTAAATACAACTCTTCTACTCTCCTAAGTTTGGCTCTTTCCAACAAGTCCAAAACATTGGTGGAAGGCCGCTCCATCCTTAATGGCAGCAAAGTGGCGTTTTGCAAGCATTGGGGAGTGGCTGGTCGCAGTCATTTACGCAAGAAAAAAGGTTCATCAACTTTCATCGCAATTGTTTTACAAAAGTGGACCTGACCACTTTCAATGGTTGGAGTGGTGACATCGTCACTTTATGTAGTCTCCATGGACATGAAGGAGCTACAGCAACTGCGTGTATACTCCACGTTTGGAGTAGTGGGGGAACAACAAAGCCAAGCGAGCCAATCCTGGATGTTTCCAAGAAGTAGCTTGTTTTGTTGCTCTCTTGGGACTAAAAAGGGTTACTTAAGATTTCTGTCCTTAAGGAGTCCATTGTTTGAAGCTAGCACAGAAAGCGTCTGCAAGGGGCAGCTGGGCGATTGAGAAAACACTAAAAACCCATGGAGGAGGATGAGGAATCACTTGCTCGCACGAACAAAACAGGACCTCTGAAAAAAAAGGAGTCTTCTCCCGCTCTCGTGAGTAGAAGAGGAATCCGGAGAAAGGGGGAGGAGCGAGGTCTACGTGTGACCACACACAGGCTCGCCGTGACAACGAGCTGGGCCAGCAGAGCCTGGCGCAGTGGCAGGCCTGTCCGTGGCGAAGACCATCCCGCGACAGCAGGCTTGATTGCGGCAAGCCCCTGCCGCGACGATAAGACCCTTGCAAAGCCCCCAACCAGCGGTGAACGAGGGGGATGGCCACGCCACGAGCCGACAAGAGCGAGCCAAAAAAAAAGAGAAAGCTGCTCGCAAACACTTTGTGTAGCCTGCCCACTTGCAAGGAAAACCCGGCCAACAAAAAAGAAATTGCTGCTCGTCGTGTAGCTTTGATTTTGTCGAAGGAAAACAGCAAACTACAAACGGCTGACGCAGTAGAAATGGCCCTCGTCGTCTATGACTTGAACCAAGAATTCTCTCGACGCAAAGTCATGCGAGAGAGGAGTCACTCCACCACACGGCAACCAGCAAACTCCAAATTCCAAAGACAAAAGCAAGCTCTCGGACGAACTTTAAAGGACGAAACAGAAACCAAGGGATGAGCAACGATCGGCTTCAAAACTATAAATGCTCTGGCAAATGGGCCAAGCGCTCTTTTCTACTACACCGGCGAGGGAGGAGCAAGAAAGGAGCTTCAGAAAATCTTTTTTTTGTCATCAACTCCTTGTAAATAGCTCCCGGACAGCTCATTTGAGGACTCGAAGAATAGGAGACACCATATGGGGATTTTCAACTCAGAGTATGACCCTTCAGGTGCAGCCGGGCGTAGCCGGAAAGAATGAGACTGCTATGAAAACGTTGGGAGATGAACCAAGATTCCTCAAACAGATAAGAAAAAAGATCTCTCTTAGCGGAGGAATCCATGAGCAAGTTCTACGTCTGGAAAATTTTCTCTTTCACACCCGAGGACGGGAAATCAAGGGAGAGTGCATCTCTAGACTTCCAAAGCAGGAGAAAATTTTGTTCCCGCCACCAAAGCTAACTGATAACTCAAGAAACCATGGATTTCTTTGCCACTGAGAAAATTCAAGTGTGGCTGAGTGCTTTTGCCTTCACCAAGGCACTTATCGAGGGGGGGTGTTGGAGTGAGGCAATAACTGCGCTCGATTTTGGCTTTAGGACGGGGTCCACATAAAGTTACGGATTTTGCCATGATTCACTGGGAATACTCCTATGGGGAATTTCCACTGTACATGGCAAGATTATTCCTAGTTTTTAGTTCTCGAGGTCGTGTTCAATCCCTGGATGTGTAAAAATAGTTTCGCATGTCCAAGAAAGCTGAGGCTACCTCGGCCAAATCACTGGAGTGATTTCCAAGGTTGGACAACATGGCAACTGCCTCTTACAAGATAATCTTGGAGAGTACGAAGCCGTCGATGTTTGTGTGAGCGATTGTATAGACATTAACACAGTCCCCTAGCTTGCATGCAACCACATGGAGGATTTAATACATAATCATCATCATGTCGAATGTTGGAGGACGCATTATTGCATCAACGGTTGGGACATCTGGGACCGCCACCTTCAGTGAAGCAGCCTTGACCGCCAGGACTACTACCAACCAGAGCAACATAATAAAAGGGAGCACTGGTTGTGGCTCCAGCATCCAATTCTAGTCTCTCCAACTCCATTGTATCAGCATCAACTATTCCGCATGTCTGCGAGCCACTTGGTCTGTGTACTAGACTCAGACCCCGGTGCTGTTGGAGTTTCCTGGAGGTTCCCTCTGACTACCCACTAGCTCTAATGAAGTTTTGCAAGCGTGGAGAGGAGATTTTGTGACATCCTGAAGGTCTTTGGACTCAGAAGACAGTCGACATGCCAAGACTCCTACTACAAAGGCTGGACGCATAGCGAGACGTTGCGCCTAGTTTAGACCGGGCTTTGTCAGGTCTCAGTTACTTGGCTGTTCATGGACTGTTACTGAGCTTGTACATAGTATTGTTATACTTCTTATTCTTGTAGTGCAATCAGAGCTTCCGTATTCAATTCTCACAAGTTTTACAAGCATTGCTTGGTACGCCAAAGGTCTTAGCACGGCAGCAAGGGCAACCAAGCCTTTGTTGTGGTCGTGCAAAATCCCAATAGTGGACACACTGGCAAGCGTAAAACACAAAAGAAACTCAAGAAGTATTACTAGAAGAACAAGACATAAACCGGTGTCATGAAGTATTGTAAGACATACAACAGTTGCGAGGACCAAAAGTCAAGGAGAATAAAACCCACGTGGTGACTTCAACCGTTACACATACGCAAGGAACCATGGCTAGATGTTTCCATGGATTTTGCAACTACTATTCTTTTCAAAGTGGAGGGTTTTAATGCAATAATTTTTGTGGCTGTTGGATTATTGATTATGTTGCAGTCATCCTAACGACAACCATAATCATTATTGACGGAAAAAACTCAACTACTCCTACATCACACTATTTGAATCTACGGTGTTCCATCCTTCATCAGATTTTGGCTGAGGTTGATTGCTCGCTAGGGCAGTTGGATCCAACCTTCAACGGCCTTCCTTCCCTAGACCAGTGATAAAACAAACCACATGTGACAAAACATAAAACAATATCTGTGAACACTAGTCATGCCACACGGCACTAACAAAGCAATAAATCAATGGACAGTAAAGCTCGTGCATGATTTTACGACATACACTACAACTAGGAAAAATCCCTTCAAGGTGGTTTATCGCAACCTCCCCTCAACACTGCCTGTTTTTAAACATTAAATCCATCATGCCTGTCGAAAACATCTAATGACTAATAGCATATTTGGGACAAGATTAGTTATAGTGTTGCAAAAAAAGGCATAGATGAAGCAAGCACTAAATGAGGATTGGACGAACCCCGAAATTCATATCACTATTGACGTTTTACTCTACTCCACAAACGTTTTCTTGTATTGAAAGGACTATGCAAAGCTTAAAGGTACCCCAATCATTTTTGATTTAGACTATGAGTATTTTTTTTATTGTCAAGTATGCTCAACAATAACTTGGATTTAATTGGTCCCGTGTCCCCACTTTGGAAGAAAACTTAACAGTTTGCCCCTACTTTTTAAAAAAAGACATGAAGGAGCGATTAACATCACGGGTCACCACCACTCCTCATAAGGACCCACGTTTTTGGATCCATCAGGAAGTAAACATGTGTTTTAGCGGTGGTCAACGAGGGAGCCCGCCACCTGCTGGTTCAGCTCAAGATAACGAGGCTACTACTGGGCTAACTTATTGCAGGCATGATGTTCCATGAAATATATTCAACGATTTCATGAAGTCTAAAATTGTGAACCATGGAAGGAAAAAATGACATGAACTTTTTCTGTTGAAACTGCTTCTTCCAAGAATGTCATGAAATTTCAAGTTCAATTTGGTTTGTCAATTATCTGCTAGCCATCGATTGTCATGGGCAAACGCTGGCTAGTGACTATAAAATTGAGCTTGAGACTGATATTACACTACATATAGGCCATGAGTTTGTCAACATTCTTCCTCCGTGCCCCGTGTGTTGATCAGACGAGCAGATGGGGTTGAAGGGTTGGTCAGGTGCTCTAATAGGCCTTCATATCGAACCACGGAAGCAACCAAGGCTTCGAGGTCAAAGTGCCCAAGGAAAGTTTCTGGCAAGTTGGTTTTTTACTCTCTCCTTATCTCAAAGTCATCTCACGGTCTTGTGCCATGCTTGTTTTCCAAAGAAATTTGGTTGACTTGTGACGTGCTTATCAAAATCTTGGGGTTCACCCGTAGTGACGCCCTAGTAAGACAAGGTTGATTTCAACAAGATACAATAAGCTACCTCTTCAGAATTGCCTTTATCGATGCAACACCTATAGTGGTGATGTCGAACACCATCAATTCAAAAGTCAAGATCATTTCTTTTGTTCGACAAAAAATAGAGGCGCACCTAAATAACCATGTTACCTTAATACCGCACCAAAAAAAAAACACATAAACTGACTAAGATCTTCAATTTCAAAAGGTTTTGACACTAAACATCATTAGTTTTAGTGGTTTGGACCATTTCCAATAAAGGAGACGAAGACATCTGCCATCATAAAGCATCCACTACCAAACAAAATTGACATATACTCGATGTTTTGCATCAATAGACTCCAACTCAACCGGGATCCGAGTAAGCATTTCCAGAGCAAAGTTATGCGTATTCCATCTCATATCAATGTGAATGAGGGTAATTAATACATTTTCAAAGATGTTTGAGACACCGTAGACGTGGAAAAGTGATGCATTTTTTGGTCAAGTGGTATGGATATGAAATGTTTTGTAACACATGGGACTCCTTAATGATCTCGGAGATGTTAGTTATCAAACCAATGGCTAATTTAGTATAAAAGAACTAGTATCTCACAAACCACTACAAAGTTGCTTGTACAAGGGGAAATGTATATGTCATTGATGTACATGGGTCCTTAAACTCCGTGAATGCGCATTTTCTCCCCTATGTTTATACACCTTTGCACGATGACCTTGGTGTTTTCACTCTCAGTGGATGAGGAAATCTTAGCCTCCTACTTAGATATCCAACATTCTATTCTAAAAGAGTTTAATAGTTTCCACTTGTTTCTAAAATCTTAAAAAACACAGCAGATGTGAAAGATGTTGTGGTGTTTTTTATTTGGTTTCTTAACGACGATAGACATGCCGCCATGTCCTCAAAACCCCCAATTCTTGGTGGAGTTGTTTAAAGCAACCCGCAACATCCATGCGCTGTTCTACAACTAAATGTGGAGCCCCAAAACATAGGCCCTTAGAATATCCAGTCCAACAAGGAGTAGCGAATGGTCGCCTCAACAATACTGGCTGAGACGAACCGTGCCACAAACGGACATAGTCGTCATAGGGCATACTTGCAAACATGCAACCTAAAACCCCTATCGTTCCACGTGGAGAAGACATGTGGAAACAGGACCCTAGCAACCAACTAGAATGGAGGAGGAGTGAATCGGTGGATCTTCCATCGCGGCACTCCTCTTGCCTTAAATCACATAAATCTTACTTTTCGGGCTAGGGTCGATACGGACTCCAGCCCTTAGATTGTTTTCCAGCTGCGGATACCCCGGGAGAGTAGCCTCGAGTTCCCGAAACACACCGTGAATACTTGTGGACCATGTTTAATCCTAAAACTGGTCCGTATGCTATACTCCTCCCCCTTTGCTCCGAACCGTCCCGGTTCGTCCTTGCTCATGGAGGCTTGATCATCGCGTACTTCAAGACGTAATTCGTGCAACAAATGCCTGCATAAGAGCACAGATGTGAACTCGTGTCATTCGCAACACTAATGCGTCGCGTTCATGCACAATCAATTGTGCACATACGTGGTTTTCACGATTGTGATCATCCATGTACAATATTCAATGTTGATCACATACTCCCATGGATCTTACAAAATTGAGATGTGTACAATCCTTATACGTTCTTTTTAAGTGTTGGTGAGTCTTCACCAAAGACTGCTCACACGTGTGTATTAGTGGCATGGTTGATGCCTTTTGGGACGTACATTGTCAACAATGTCTTGCCAATTTGGAAGAGGGTGCATAAGATTCATTCTCCAGCATCCTGCGTGGTACGTGTTCACCTAGCTGTTGTGCTGATGCCTCCTTCTCTGTGCAAGAGCGTTCCTGCAACCAATTAACCGAGCGTCCCCGCAAAAAGAGCCTAGGTCTACAAAACACTTCCCATGTCATTTGGACATGATCCCGTCTAAGGGGTTGTTGCCGAGGTGGTACCTCCTCACAACATTGTCAATGCATACAATCCAAGATTGGGACACCAATCCTCTCGGTTTGCAACCATGTGTTCATGGCCACGCGTAGGTCTACTAGACCTCTTTCAGCAGTAGTGGGTCGGTTGGCTGAACTCAACCAAGCTCCACGAAGCCCATGCAACTTGCATGCTACCCTTTTCCTTTGGTTTAGGAGGAACCAAGATCCTAAGACATGGTTGCTGAGCACACATGTATTTTCGTTCAAGTATTACACTCATGTTTGAAAGAGGCGACATTGGTCGTCTGGCATGCGTAGTTACCGTCAAAGTCCATCATTGGACACGACAATGCTACGACCTCAATGATCCTGGTCTCAACCATAATTCCCTCATTTTTGTCTAAAATGGGTACCGTAGGCTACCGTTCACGTCCCTTGCAAAAGCACACTACTTTTGAACTAGGTTAGCTGAGATAACCAATCTCAACGACCATCGATTATTTCCGTAAAAGAAGTGTTCATTGTATGGTATTCTCCCAACGGGTGTACCATGATCATGATCGTTGCGATACAAGTTGGAAGAATACCTTTCAGGTGTCAAGTCCATGTGATTGAACACTTCCAAATCACATCCGGTGAATCCTGGAACTATTAGTTCCTAAATAATTTTGTGATTATCTGAGTGCGTCTAAGCGTTCCATTCAAGAACCCGCCAATGGATTGCGTTTGCCAAGTTGCAATAACCAGTGTTGCTTCAATGTCTTCTGGTCTGTACATTTGGTAATTTTACTCAATAGAGTAGTTTTCATGTGCCGTATCCAAGGCACTTGTAGAGGGTATCGCCCTCATCGAGGACATTTGACAAATGATTAATATCACTTCAGCGACATCCAAGAACGTAGTGTTCTTATATTCGGCAATGTTCATCAATTAAACCACCCCCAAAACCAAGGGACTTAAGTCGCTTCACCATGACCGTTCGGGTAACTGAAGCATGGTTTGACTACACCATAGTCATAATGATATCTTTCGAAGGTTGGTTTTGTTCCAACAAATTGGATGTTGGAGTTTTCTTATCCACACCGATATCGCATAGGCGATGCTACACCCTGTCTTTGGCATGGTCATGACTCATCTACATGATGTTTGAAGAGCGTGACGTACACGGCTAGTGTACCGTGTCACGGTGCCATCAGCTTTGAGGTGCTTCTTAAAACATCAAAAGAATCTGATGAAAAACACCATTCCTAAAGGGCCATCTTGAAGAGTCCTTTCACATCAACATTTAGTTACGACATACTGATCGTTTTTTTCTTCGAATGGTGATTATGACTCGGTATGTGGTCGGTCACACCACCAAGATGTAAGTGCTAACACACTATAGGCTTAAACCTATCAGCTTATGTATCGTCTCCACGGTCATAAACTTTGAATGCAAAACCTAGACCTTGACGTGATCCCATCTTTGTCGTAGTTTGTTTGTAGAAATGTATGAGATCGCCACACTACTATACTACAGCATTAGTAGAAGATGAGTGTCGCTCGTTTTCTCTGAAATCGATTTTGACCAAACTTTAGATGAACTCATGTCACTGACATTGGTTCGCTCACTTTTGTCTATGAATTTCCATGACCTTTACACTCGTCGAGCAACGACAAACTGAATGTGTTGCCTTCATATATGTTCATTTTGGACCTTTGGTTGATCTCAGCATACGCCATAAGTGACTCTTGTGATCTTCAACAACCGCACTGCGGGGTCTTAAATAGTCGAGGACCCATATAAAACTTTTGCCCCTCTATTTTGCATTTACAACCCCCTATTGACAATAATCATTGTCTTTAGAAGAGGATTGTCAGTATACTCATGTACCATTTTTATCGTCTATACCAGTCGGGTACTACGGTTTGCATTTATCACTCACGAAGTGATACGATACGAATGGTTTTGCCATTGAGTATTCATTTCAGGGATGTCATCCATGACACGTTCAATCACGAATTGATGCTTGCATCGGCCATGACTAATGACGCATAGAATCTACGAAATATACCGATGCATCTAGTACACACTATGTACATGCAGGACGGTGTCAACCCTCAAGGATTGAAGTCAAAGTGCTAACACACGAGGTCTGTTTAACATCTCATGACATAGTTATGACACGGACCAAGTCATGGAGCGATGGCATTTGCCTTTGAAGAATGTAAAGCAATGGGGCGTACGATAGTTGTAGCACACGTCTTGTGCCCACCAAACCACTTGTTTGGTGCAAATGGTACCGCCATTTTTATCCAAAACATCAGCGGATATCTTCAGCGTGTTACAACGTCACAAAACCACTGTGATAATTCGTCCGTCCAAGTTATCCATAGGTGGGTGTCGTGATGGATGCACCAACACTTGGTGGATAAGGTTCTTTTGCATGTCGTGCACATTTTCCATGGATGCCGCATACCCAAATTCACATGGTTGAAATACAATGGCATTGATTGCATGCCATCCTCTACTAGGAAGTAGGCTCTCTGGTACTCGGTCATTCGTGCTGACCCCTTGTGGTCATGCAAGCTATTCCTCTTTTGGAATTGATGCTCAACTGACTAGGAGTTTGTAGCACGTTCCATCTATGGACACGGATGAGTTTGTCCACCTATAACATGGTCCACATTTGAGAAAATTGTCCCCGTCACATGAGATTCATACGTAAAATTTGGTTCGTACTTCTTTTGGAAGTACCTTCTCATACCGTTATCGATATGGCAAAGTTTTCAACCTCCAATGATCGTCGCTGTTGGTGACGGTTGAGATTGTTGTGTTTTTGTTATGCCATTCGGGTACACATATGATCACTACAGTCATCTGTGATTCTTTCCAAACTTGCTTGTCGATCATGTGTTTTAAGAATTTGATAGCATGACCATTCGTGACGTCGTTGAGATGCCTAGCAAACATCATATGGCGTGTTTTGGCGCTTCAAGTTATGTGCTCGGCGCACTTGCTCGTAGAACCATTCTGTGCACATTTTGTATGCTGCCCTTGAGTGGTCTACCACAACCTAGCACGATTAGGTAAAGCATTGGCTAGTTCTTACTAGTGGATGCAATGGGGTGTGATCGGCACCAATGCTATTGATGCAACAAGCATCTTATAACATGTGTTTTACCATCGAAACTACCATAGCTAGTCCAAGCGGAACTCCGGGCTGCATTGCGTTTGATACTTGTATCAGTTGTGCACTGGGCACCCATGACAAAGGTACAACTCGTAGCCTTTGTCAACTGTGCAATCGGTGTTCACGGTAACGTGAATGCCACAATTGCATCCCCCATGTTGGTCATGTCCCAAGTGTAATCGACGCTTGTCCATTTTTGTGGAATTAGCCCCTGATTGGGGATTCTCACCATCACGTGTGTGTATAGTACGATCGGCACTCACATATTCATTGTAGTAAAGTTCCAAGCACAAATGACTTCAACAACATCCTTGGTGCAACCAGCGCCGATGTGGATACGCAATCAGCAATTGTTTTGGTCACATCTCCGTAGACCATGAGCAGTGCATTCGGCACTAGCAACACAAATACATTCGACACCCGTGATTAAAGTGCGACAAGCACCTTTTCAGTGTTTGGCGCCGACAAAGTTTTTACAACCACCACTTGTGCTATTGCCATTAGTGCAATTGACAGTTATGTTGACTCCATAGTCGATGTTTGTATAAACGTGCATTTAAAACTGGTTTTGTGTAGCTCACACATTTTGCATTGTTGCGGTGACTTGATGAGTTGTTGTGTGGACGTAGCACATTCGGTGCATTCATTAATTTCAATCAATAATTTTTCTCAATTCACATTATCATTGTTGTTTTGAAACCTGGTGTATGCCACAATGGTTGTTTTGCACAGACAATATTGTTTAGCACACGTACAACCTGCACTGAGCCATGTCGTGGCTTTGGAAAATCAACCTTTTCGGGTTTTTTTTAAAATACCTCAAAATTTGAGGTATCGAGGTTAATCGACAAAGATTGAGGCAGTATCGGTGTTAAATTTATTGCATTTAACATTTCCAAGCGAATCCCATTAAGGACATGTCAAACTATCGGTTTTCCCTCTTTTTCTGCCTTGGGATGGAAAAGAAAAAAGAAAAGTAGGAACGCTCATTTGTGGGATATCTTAACTAGAGCTCGTAGATTTTTGCGACAAAACCCATGGTCAGCTTGACCATATTTTTGGGTTCAAGCCCGATTTATTTTTCAGTGCTTCGAACGTTTTCTACAGCGGTTAACTTAGAATTCTTGAACTTGATGATCCATCGAGTTTGGAACGTCAAATGCCCTCCCTCCCTTTTTTGGTAAATGCTTGGAACTTTCAAAGCGGTACCTCATGGTGTATTGGGAACACTATCGGTTTTCTCATTTTCCTCGTGAACAGGAAAATATTTTAGGAAAATGATCGAGAACTTCTAAAAAAACCATAGAGCTTAAAGTGAGCTCCATGCCAATTTTTTTTCAGCAATGAACGCACGACCAACAAGGCCAAACCTCAGGTTTACTGGAGAAAACTGTCCTCGCCTCCAGTGCAAGTGCCACTAAGAGTTTGTTTATGTATGTTTTTGTATCACATAAGTTTGGAGCTCGGCTGGAGCTTGAAACTGCTTTTTACAACACCTAAAATGGTTGCCAAACAAAAAAGAAATATCCTTGACAGTCTTTGGAACCAGCCGGGTTCAAAATTAATTTTGTTTAGGAGACCATTTTTCTTCACCAAAAACAAAACTTTGATGTAACTCGAACCTCAAAGTTCTCAATATAGAATACTTCAGCTACCCACTACGCTTCTTGTGCACGACAACTCCAAAGAACTGGGATGATACATTCATCCCAGTACTGTTTGCGTGTATGGCCATGCCCCTTAGTGGCGAAGAGGAGGGAGCAAGCTTCCTCGCCTCCCTCCTCCTTGGGCTGTCGACCCAATTACAGGAAGGGGGTGGAGAAGGGACAGGGAGGCTGCCTCCTCGTCTCCCACTTGGGTTGTCGGCCATCTAAGAAAGGAGAGAAAGGAGGACACCTCGACTCCTCCCCCCTTCGTTTGTCGAAAACGCGAGGGGGAGGAGAGTGGGACACCCCCTCTCCGTCCCCATCGGCCGTTGGCTCGCGGGGGCGAGAGAGAAGGGGGAATTGCCCCTTTTCCCAAGGGTGCTCTAGCGGCCTCAAGAGAGGGGGGAAAACGATAAGATGCTCCTTCTCTACCCCCTTGGCCGTTGACCCAAAAAAAACGGGGGAGGGGGGGGGGTAATGCCCCCTTTCCTCCCCCATTGGTGCTGTTGACGCCATGGCCGAGGGGGGAACGGGGGCTCACCCCTCTCCTCCTCCTTAGCGTCGTCGCCGCAATGGATGAAGGGGAGAGGGGGGGACTCGTCTCTCCCTCCCCATTGGTGTAGTTGATGCCATGGACAAGGGGGAGAGGAGGGACATCTCCCGTCTTCCCCCCTTGACACTTTTAGCACCATGAACGGTGGCGAGAGAGGGGGGAGGAGTCTCCCCTCACCTCCTCTATCTATCTGATGAGGGGAGTCTCCCCTCATTTAGCTCGAGCTGTGCTCAGCTTAAGCTGAGCACAGCTCCAACTGTGTTGAGCCGTGCGCCGTTTGGTGCATTCACTGATTGTTTGCCGGGTCCCGGCGAGCATTCGGCTTGTCGAGACGGAGCCCTTGGCATTTGGTGTCCCCTGACTATTTTCCATTGTTGCTGTTGCACTCCCGGCGGGGTGCATTTGACGAGCAGAATTCGGCTAAGATGAAAAAAAAAAAGAACACTACTATCGACGGACTTCGTTGCTTGATAGCTCAGTCCAACGGACATTTTGGACCGATTTCAGAGATAGTTTGCGGGAGCTGGCTCTGATGGCAATGTAACAACCGTGGGCTGTTTTGCGACTAATTGTGGAGTCAAAAAATGCAAGCTCTCATACTTCATCAAAGAAGGTGTAGCAAATGGTCGCCTTAGCCATTTTGGCTGAGACGAACCGCAGCACAAACAGACATAGTCGTCATAAGGCATTTTTGGAAACATGCAACCTAAAAGCCGTATTGTTCCACGTGGGAGAGCCGTGTGGTATCAAGACCCTTACGACCAACTAGAGTGGATGAGGAGTGACGCGGTGGTCTTCCATCGTAACACTCATTTTGCCTTAAATCCACATAAACCGTATTTTTCGGGCTAGGGTCCATCTCGACTCGAGCTCGTAGATAATTGTATCGTAGCGCACACCACGGGAGACTAGCCTTGAGTCTCCGAAACACATCGTAAATATTTTTGGACCATGTATAATCCTAAAGATGGTCCATGTGCTACACAACCACTACTCAACGCCACATCACACATGTTACTTGACTTGAGCGTCCCATATCCCAAGTATGTCCCGTTCTTGTTTTATTCTTAGTGGTAGCCAGAAATTATCCAATCATCCAGATTCCTCTAATCGTCTTCTACGTGAATGTTTCACCAGTCAGCCATGTGCTGCCTGGTGTAACATTTTACGAGCAGGTTGAGGTGTAGGGGCCAACCATTCATTTTGACGACATGTAGCCTATTCCAAAACTTTGAATTTGGTGGTCAAAAGTTGTATGCCTAGCTTTCACGCCAGGAACTACTTTCACTTGCAAAGTGAGCTTTCAGATCCAATGACAAATTCCCTTTGGATTCGAAGCCGTTTTTGTGGGTACTTTGCAATTGGATGCCAAAGAAGTAGAATCGTTCATGTATGTGCATAAATGAACTGTAGACCAGTCCGTTGACATGCGCTTGCGTCACGAGGACAGATCGCAAGCAACGGATCGCGCTCTTGAGTCGCAACGATGATGGCTCGAGGCACTGAACATGTGGCACACACGCCTTATTGGAACATCCAAATTAGAATGGCCGAAAGAGAGAATTACATTGCATCACCAGACTAAAAAAAATTTTCTCCATTTTTTTAGATGTATTTTGTCTTCAGAGCTAGTATCAAAGGGCGGCTCGTCCAAAGTAGTCCAAAAAATGACTTTCAGAAGTGAAAGTTTACGGATGTTGTACATGACTTCAAAAGTGAGCGAGGATTTGGGGGAAATTGGTTCTTGCTTGCAGAAGCACATGCCATATCACACATTGACCCCCCTGTAATGAACCACATCCAGCCTGATTTTGTTACTTCCAACTTCTAGAATCTAAGTTGGGGAACGCCCTAATAATCTAGACCTCACCTAACTTACCAGATTTCATAAGGTAATGGAGCTCTAGCGGTCGCCCTTAGGATGTTTGTATAAGCTTTCCATAACCATAATTAACTTGGGAATACGAGGTTTATTGACGCGACCCTGGCGTCACCCGCTTTTGTTGATCCAACCGTGAGACGAGAACGACCGGCGGGGAGCTGTGGCCGCTTAGGGGCGGCACCAGAAACGTTCGCAAAGATTCCGATCCCTCCCCGTCAATCCGCCCACTTCAGGCCGGCCAGCGGTGTCGGTATGCGGCTGGCATCAGGCGGCTGGCTGACGGCCGGTCGTGTCAGCGGGCGGCCGGCGCGTCGACGTCGGGCATCCCCCCACCCCCTTCCCCCACCCGCGAGTCACCCTGGATATAAACTGAGTTTGACTTTGCGAACGCAAGGAAGAGGTCCAGTGCTACGGTTTGAAAACATTTTGTACGTCGTGCATGTTGGACGAGTCCACGGCTGGTGGATGAGTACGACCCTTCCGCAGCGTAAGTCCGCCATGGGGGCATCGATGTCGTCGTCGTCGCCGACACGTCAGTTGCCCCTATCTCGTCATCGGGCTGGCGGGTAGGAGAAGCATGATGGCTCACGGCCGGCATCGACCCCATCCGTAGAGCATCCGCGGCGTCACTATGGTGCAACATCATCACCGCACCTCACACCCGTCCACACCCGCACCGAGAAAAATGCAATTCTAGCATGGTTTTTAAAGTAGCACACAAAAATAGCCAGTCTCTGTACGAGCACACAAAAATAGCCACCCCGTGAAGTAGCACACAAAACTGGCCGCTCGCTGTACGAGCACACAAAAATGGCCACCGTTTGAAGTAGCACACAAAAATGGCCAGCACAAAAATGGCCACTCGCAAAAAAGCACACAAAAATAGCCATCGCGCACTGGTGATGCCACGTAAGCAGGGGGCCCTAGCAAAAGTTTCGTCGCCCGTCTATTTCGCATCACCATTTTCTCTCTTTCCAAGAAAAGTCAATTTAGCCTTCGTGTGCGTAAAAGAGGCGTCAATCTCCGATGACAGAACAGTACCCTAGTGTCAAAGGTTCGCACTTCACAATATGAAGTCCGCTTCATCTCCCTTCGCACCTGGAGTTCGCCTCAGGTGGACATTTTTGTATGCTCTTTCAGGGTTGGCTATTTTTGTGTGCTATTTCAGAAACAGTGCTACTTTTGTACTTGGTTTTTTTTCCTGGGTCAATGTCTTCCATTGCCACAACTACACAATACAGAATACCCGGTGACATTACTTCATTAAGTAAACATTGTGTAATAAAAGAAGGATGTCCCAGTTGTGAAATGGTGGAAAACATTACTACAAATAAAAATTAAAGAATGACTTGTTTTCTAAAGAATTTGACCAATGTTTCTCTTGTATTCTAATCTCTTGGGGGTTCATTGCCATGAGGCCCTTTGAAATGGGTAGTCATTCGAGACTTTCATGTACATTCCATGTGCAAATATTTTTCATGACAATGTATTGAATGCAATGCTTTTTATATGTTGTCATTTACAATACGAGAGCATTAACACATGAATCATTTCACGTTAAGCATATTAACGAAAAGAGCGGTTAAGAGCGGTTAATATTAACCGCTCTTTTCATCAATATGCTTAACGTGAAATGATTCATGCGTTAATGCTCTCGTATTGTAAATGACAACATATAAAAAGCATTGCATTCAATACATTGTCATGAAAAATGTTTGCACATGGAATGTACATGAAAGTCTCGAATGACTACCCATTTCAAAGGGCCTCATGGCAATGAACCCCCAAGAGATTAGAATACAAGAGAAACATTGGTCAAATTCTTTAGAAAACAAGTCGTTCTTTAATTTGTATTTGTAGTAATGTTTTCCACCATTTCACAACTGGGACATCCTTCTTTTATTACACAATGTTTACTTA
>SZWC01011770.1:0-15451 GCA_023375785.1 Penium margaritaceum
CGCACGCACGCACGCACGCACGCACGCACGCACGCACGCACGCACGCACGCACGCACGCACGCACGCACGCACGCACGCACACACACACACACACACACACACACACACACACACGCACATCAACTTATATGCAGGCGATCCAGTCATCCACATGCACAAATCCCAATACGCTCACTCTTCAAGGTCACAATACTACATCACGAGACCACTGAATAAACCGTTTTGCCGTGAGACCAAGAATATGGATGCCCAGAGATTCGGGAACAAATGCTTCAACCCAATCCCAACCCATCCTCAGCACAGCTGTCCACAGTCCCAAGAATGAGGAGCTTTCTTTGGATTGACAGGGAAGAAGTGTACCGATGCCGGTGCCAATGATGACCTCCGCGTTGATGTCGCCACCCTTGATCTTCTCCATGCTAGCCTTGAAGTTGTACTTGCCGCTGTCTGGCACCTCCGCATACGGTTCTGGCATGTCCCCCTCTCCTTCCTCTGCACCTCCATCTTCCTCGACCTCCCCTTCCCCGTACCCATCTGCCTCGTCTTCTGCCGAGGCCCCGTCATCCGACCAATCCGAGCTGCTGTGTTTGCTGTGAACTGCTGCTCTCGCCGCAGGAGCCTTGTGCTTCTGCTTCTTCTTCTTGCTGCTGCTGCTGCTATGCCGAGGGGCTTCCTCCAGCTCTTCCTCTTCTGGTGCCGGTTCCTCATCTTCCCTCTCAGCCTCGTCTTCCTCCGAGGGCTCCGGTGCTCTATGGCTCTTGCTCCTGTGCTTCTTCGTCTTCGACTTGTTCTTCTTGCTAGAGCTCTTCTTCTTCTTCGCCTTCGTCGTCTTCTTGCCCTTCTTCTTCTTCTTCTTCTTCACCTCTTCCACGTCCTCAGCCTCCTCCTCCTCCGCCGGCTCCGAGGCAGCATCTTCTTCTGCTGGCGGCACCACCTCCTCGTCAACTCCTTCCTTCTCCTCACCCTCTCCCTCGGCAGGTCTGGGAACTTCCTCTGAAGGAGCTTCTTCTCCCTCAGGCGGCGGCTCCTCTGCTCCTCCTCCTCCTCCTCCTCCTTGTCCCTCTTCCTCAGGAGCTTGCTCCCCCTCCACCGGCGCTTCCTCGCCCTCTGCCGCCTCACTTCCTCCTTCCGCAGGTTCCTGTTCCCCCTCTGCCCCTTCAGGAGCAGCCTGCTCCTCCGGCGCCGCCTCCTCGCCCTCCTCTTCCGCCCCTCCCTCCGCCCCTCCCTCCGTGACTCCTTCAACCCCATCCGCCGCCCCCTCCGCCCCTCCTTCCTTCTCTCCCTCCGGCTCCCCTTCTTCCGGCTGTCCGGCGTAGTCGTACCCTTCCGCGTCCTTCTTATTGGTCCACAGCAAGCCTCGCCTACCAGCCAACACGCCGGCGGCAGACATCACCGCCACGCGCGAATGCGCATCTGGGGTTCGACTTTGGTGCAGATCGCTCAGCCATCGAGTACTGGACGAGCGCCCCAGCTCGCCAGCGTGTGAACAGCAGCAGCTGAGGGCGAGCAGCAGCAACAGCATTACAAGCGAAGCAGCCATGGAGGTGGCCTCGAGGGGCCGGAGAGCCGAGGAGAGAGAAGGAGGGGGTACGGGAGAGGTCGAGGCCCAGGGTCTGCGTCGTCGTCGAGGTGGACTTGTAGAGGTGATCATGGCCATCGCCAGTTCTCTCGCCTCCTGTGCGGCACGGTGGCGCGCTCTCGAATCTTGCGCGGTGTTCGCCTCCCGAGCTAGCGCGGTTGGCGTCCGCTGCACACAGGATCCGGCCCCTCACGCCTGCTTGCGCGCTTGTCGAGCGAGGTGAGTTCCTTGGCTGGTTCTCGTGTTAGGGATTGGGCCCACCCCCACGATGAAGATCCAGCACTGGCGCCTGGGTCGCGCTTGTCCGTCCTAGGCAACTCTCACCATCAGTCCCTCAAGCAGCAAGTAATTCGCCACTATCTGATGCTTTGACCTGGAAGTGATCGAGCAGGGCGATTGCACATGGGTGAGGGAGAAAACGCGGACGAGCAAGCAAGCTGTCATGCAACGCAAACTTAACGCAGAAATCCTCTCCGAACCTACACGGACATACCGTACCAGCACTTGAAAGGTTCAAAAATTAATTTCATACCCATTATTTTGTGTTTGTGCGAAATTGTCGGGTTCGAGTTTGTGTTTGTGTTAAAATACCTTTTTGCCCATGGTTTCGCTTCAAAAAAAAGAGCAAAACGAGACAAGCCCAGGCTCACGAGTCACAAGAAGCGACACATGAGCCTAGCCGTGTGCCTTGGCGCAAAAGCCGCCGCCGTTCGGTGGGCCAAGTTCAAAATTCGATGTTCAAATGATGCACGGCACAAAGAGTACGAGCCGGGACTTGAACGAGGTCACCCGACAGATGTATATTGTGTTTGTGTTTAACTGCCACCCCAGAATAAGTGTTTGTGTAAAATAGCCATCGGCACAACTTCTATTATGTAGAAACTAAAATTGTTTTTGCTCAACCTTTCAAGTGCTAGTACGGTAAGGGATTACAAGGGATGAATGTGATTTCGGACTCAACTAAACGAAGTGATCGGAGGCACAAAACCTTTCCAAACCAGCGGGGAATGGAAAAAGGAAGGAGCGATTGTTTCGGACATCCACGCATTTCGCGCGTGCCATTCGACGTCCAACGGCGGCTCAGGACACACCACTCTGGCGGCCGATGTCGCCGGCACCACAACAAGAAGGCCAAAGCGAGCGGGACCGCGGCGGTCTCGCGGAGACCTCGCTGACAAGATTCGACAGCCGTCAGAATTACTAAAGACAATCGATCTCTTCCAAGGGTCACGATGACGATCAAACTGAATGAAGATATTTTCCCATACCAATCAACCCTAAATGATGAACCATTGCATCCAGTCATCAGAAAGCTCTCTCTAAGGGTGAGTTTGGATAGGCCCGCATAGAGCCTGACGGTCGCGGTGTTCTGCGTTTTGACCGCTACAGACGCCTCCTTACCAACCGTTACTCCAACCAGCGCGGTTGACCACACCGCCAGTGTGAGTCAATGCTGTCGGACTTCGCCCCCCCTCGGTAGTTCCAGCATCACTTACGGAAAGTAACGCGATCCGGACTGCGACGTCCCAGGTCGCAGTCTTGTGCGTCTGCCAGGCTCTATGCGGGCCTATCCAAACTTACCCTAAGTTGTCAGCCGACTGGACGCTGAGGGGTTCCGTTTCGGGTGAAGTAGCTCGAATGCCCAGACCGCGCGCGCTGTTAAGCAGGCGTACCTTCATGTCGAATATTTGACTCGGCATATCCTGTAACAAACGGATGGGAAGCTTGGCCCACTGCGCCAAAACTGCGGTAGTTGAGGGTCTCCGACCCTCAACTCATCCCATCCGTCGCCTACAGGCCAGGACCCACGTTCGAGCCACATGGCACACCTAGCGCTACATATCCGGTGCACTATATCTAAAAGACGGGATACCAATCAATATCATGTCGGCTCACGATTTAACCGGACGTAAAAAAAATAGCAACGCCATACGCCCATAATGTTCCTTTTTTTAATTGGGTATGCCGTGCATAGGTTTTCATTATTCTTGGTTGGCATTATTCAAATAACTTACTTTTTATTCGTAAATCGTGACATAATATATGTGAACATTTACTCAGGTTGGGGTCTTGGACTGGCGTCATCGAATTCTAGCAAACTTCATTGTGTAATAAATCTGTTTCAGTGTTTGTGGTGTACGATTTCACTGTCATTTTGAAATGGGCAATCATATTCTTGTACGAGTATGACACAATGACGTGTACTTGTCCTAGGTGTTTTGTAGCGGGGTCATGTTCGACTGAGGGGGAATAATACTCTAGGTTTGGCGACTATGAACGCTCATTTTGTGGTATCAATCAGACGTACACTAGTCCATCAACTCCAAAATGCTCGAAAAAGGAACGTAATTTCACTCCGAGTGGAACGTAGGTGATTCACAAGGATGATGTGCGAGACAAAAGACGATTTGAGGACTTGGGACAGATGAATACTTTTGTATGAAGCAGTAACATTACTTTGATGATGAGTGTCAAGTGAGTCGAGCACATGTATACAATGCCGACACTGAGCATGAGACATGTGTTGGGTCCTTAGCGCTTAAGTCCAGCAACACGTGTTAGGTCGCGCCGTGAGTGGCTGCTTTGAGAAGCTCCATCGAGAAGTGGGGGGCGGGGGGATTCTAGAACATCGAGGCGCGGCTTTGTAAAAGTTAAGCGCCGTTGAGAAGTCGATTGAAAGACATGGAAACATCGATATTGTTCGCGACACCGCTGTGACCCTTTTTGGAAGGTGGTCAAAGTAATCAGAACCTTTTGGAATTGAACACCGTAGTTTGGGGCAGGTAGCCAATATTCCCTCGACCGATCGGAGTAAAAATCATAAGGTCGACGCGCGGTTGGCCATGAATGTAAGAACACGAATGCCCACTTGCTAAGTTTAGGGGCTCATGTACATCAATGACATAACACTTTCTCCCTTTTAGGTGCGACGTCTTAGTGCGTTAGCAGACGTAGTCCACTGACAATGATGATATTCGTCCATCAACTTATCGACATCTCGGAGGTTGTCATACGGCTCCCAACTGTTTTGTACGGCGTCGTAGCCGTGTCACTTGACTAGATACTCGGTTGTTTTTCCATTGGGTTGATGTCTGAGGATATCTTTGATCACGTATAGGTGGAGGTGTGTTGTCTCTGCCGGGGAATTTTGTGTCGGGGTCCTGGTAGTGCTTGACCTTGCGGTTGTGGAAAACGGGATGTATCGCCATGTCGTCAGGCAAGCAAAGTCAAGTGACTCAAGGGGTTTGCATCCGCTCAATCTCAAATGGCCCCAACCACTGGAGTTTGAGCCTCCCAAAGTCTTGGCCTCGGAATTTGGTGTTCTCCAAGCTGAGAAGGACGTGATTGCAAGCGCTGGACACGTCATCGTTCGGATGTCGGTGGGGAGCCCGCTTCGTAAATGCTTGTGTTTCTAGGAGATTCTACTGTGTTACCTCCCAAACGCTTGAGAAGTTTTTGCGGTGGATATCCACCACAAGAATGTTGCTCTGACTCTGTAATTCTACTGGTGTGGCGAGAAGTTTGCCGTAGACCACTTCAAACCGAGTTTTACTCATTATGGTATATGCGGTGGTGTAAGCCGAATAGTGCCAACGACAGAGATTACGGATTGAGGCTTCCTTGAATGTGTGATCTGACTATGGATTTGGAATATGCAGGAAATACTATGCAAGATCAACCCAAAGGCGGGGTCAATCCATCAAGAAATGAGGAAGTTAAGCCCGGCCAAAAGTTGGACAAGTTGAAGGGAAAACAAGTGATGAGAATTCATCCCCAAGGATCATGGCTCGACCCTCAAAAGACCCAACCAGGCTGAAGCACACCTTGGGGCCCGGTTAGTCAATGAATCAAGGATCATTGAGGGCCAAGGGCGCTTTGGGATGGCATCCCAATCTGTTATTACTAGAAAGGGTGCTTCGGGTGGCTGTCACCGCCACTAGTGGTGCTGCCCGTTGTATATTGCCATGGTTAACACAAACGATCATATCTTGGCCGTTCTTACATGGAATGATGCAATTGTTGGTGTGTTAGAAAGCACAGAAGTTGTGATATATCATGTTGAGGCAACAACACTCATATCTAGCACATACACGGCTGCGCACAGCTCAGCAACCTCGGATTGCCTAGGATGTATCATCACGTACATACAGTCTTGTATGTTGGCACTTGAATAACAAGGCAACCTTTCAGGTCTATGTAGACTAACAGACGTCTTGCCTCTTTGGCGGATCCGTGCCCAAGGCCAAAGTTGCACTTTGGTGACAAGGCTATCACCGGAGGACCCGTCAAGGAAGGAGTTACACATGACATAAAGATGATTTCAACCGCCATGTTCCCAATGGCCACGACGTTTGATGCGGAAGGTGAGGTAACAACAGCTGCTGCATTGCAGAAGTTGCTCGCCAAAATTTAGGCCAAGACGAAGCCGTCAAAGAAGCAAACTGTGTACCTCAACCACGTGCTTGCAAAGCGTCCAGTGACAACACCAATGGTAGTTGCCACTGCATTTGGAGCTGCGATTGGCGTCCCGATCCCGCTCAAGACAAAGCCGTTTGACCCATCGAAGAAATATGGGCCGGCTCTGCACGCTTGGATGCTCAAAACGGAGTCGTACTTTACCGCCATCAGCGTGGATGCCTCAAGGTACGAGGTGGTTTACAAACATGCCTTGACCCTGTTGAAAGAGGAATTGTTGGATTTCTTGGCTGATGTGATGCTTTCCAATCCACACGACAGTGGAGCAGCGATGGTCGTCGGCATTGCAACCGCGACCACAATCTCAACCCCATCTACTCCAACCTGCAACAGTGGTGACCATACCCTGAAATGGCCGGCCTTGTTGAAGGAGTTCATGGATTTGTTCATCCATTGCTTCAATGTGGGTGACGTAAGAAATAACGCACGTGCCAAGCTACGTAAAATTTGCCAAACTAGGGACGTCACCGAATAAACGTGCAGGTTTCATGAGATCTTTACCAACTGTGGCTTTGACTCTCATGAATTGTCCTTCCACTATAGCAACAGCCTCAAGAATGACGCCCGTGTTGTGACGGTGATGTATGACCTTAAAGAGACGAACTACCTTGGATGAGTGCAGCAGTAAAGTAGTACAAGTCACGCATGCAATAGGCCCATACCAACGACTATAACTCTTTTGGTGGTGGTTATGGCAAGCAGGCCGAGAGCGAAAACACGCCCATGGAGACCAAGTCGTTGCAACAGCGCAATTACTACAACCATGGAAATCCTGGGCACGTTGCGCATGATTGCCGGAGTCAAAAGGAAGGCGACAAAAAGGGTAAGAGACAAGGGAAATGGAAGAAATCCACAAAAGAAGTAGAGAAAGCAATGAAGGAGTCAGGAAACGAGGAAAGCCAGGAGTAGATGGCGTTGCTCTTGGCTCATCTAAGCCCAAACCGCAACTTGACCGTTCACCTGAACGCTTTGCAGAAAACAAGAGGGTTTTCGAGGTCAGGGCATGGGATTCGGGGTATGAGGAAGAACATCCTGTACTTCTCTTGGAGGTGTGAGTGAAGGGCGTGAATGGGAAGGTGGGGAGTATGTTGGATTGTGGTGCGATTCATAATTTTCTAAGCATGGAGTTGGCTCAAAAGCGGGGCCTTGCACTCATGAGAAAGAAGTGGACCGCAGACCAAGTGGACGGTGCAATCAAAGTGGGATACCGAGCCAATCACCTCACCATTTGTGAGAAGAAGCTTTGCATAATGGTCGTATACCTAGTATGTCCGATGAAGCACTATGATGTGGTCTTTGGTCATGACTTCCTCCATACGTATAACCTCACTGTTTGTTGGGAGGTGCACACCAACTCGGTTAACCTCGGAGATAGGGACTATCCCATGTCTATGTGGTCCGAGGAAGATGCGTCAAAGGATGAGACTTGCAAGGAGGAAAAATTGCAACGATTGGCACCTCGCAAAGAGGAATCGACATCGTTCATGCTAAACTTGGTGTACCTTAAGCACATGACAAAAGGAGCAGATTTTCTTAGCATTGGTGTGAGACATAGAGGAAGGTTTTGATAAGCCATAGGATGTGGCACCTACTATCACGCATGGGGTGACTCGTGAGCAGCCGGGGGCCCAAGGCAAGTTTGCAGTGGTGCCCCAAGGGCTTCGAAATGTGTGTACAGAGTTTGAGGACGTCTTCCCAAACACCCTCCCGGTGGGTCAGCCACCGAAGCGTGATGTCGACCATTACATTGACCTCAAACCTAGAAGGTACCCGTCTGTTCGTGCAACATACCGCATGAGCGATGCACAATAGAAGCATCTCAAGAAGCAATTGACTGGGATGATGGATTAGGGATCCATTCACCCATCCTTATCTCCTTACGCTACACCCATCCTTTTTATAGAAAAGAAGACGAGGGAGATGCACATGTGCGTGGAATACCGGATGTTGAACGAATTGACCATCAAGAATGAGTACCCGCTTCCATAAGCCAAGAAGCTCTTGGATCACTTCCATGCGGCTCACTTCTTCACAAAGATTGACCTTTCATCTGACTACCACCAGATCCGTATCATAACAAATGATGTGGAAAAGACGACCTTCCGCACCCGCGATGGTCACTACGAGTTTCTTGTAATGCCTTTCGGGTTGACAGATGCGAAAGCCACCTTCATCAAATGACTTTGTGGTGGTGTACCTAGACAAATGATTGGTGTAAATCAAGACAACGGAGGACCATGAGGAGCATACAAAGTTCCTCGAGGTTTTGAGGAAGGAGAAGTTTCTTGTAAATCTCTCTAAATGTGAGTTCGCGGTGCGGACGATTGAATTCCTTGGACACAAAATTGGTAATAGAAACACTTCCATGGACCTGCGCAAGGTGTTAGCCGTGCAAGAGTGGCCAAAGTTGCATAGAGTGTATGATGTGCAAGTGTTCCTTAGTTTTTCAATTACTACTGCAGGTTTAACCCTAGCTATGGGGGAGTGTCAACTCCACTCTCCCATCTCACTTGCAAGGGTCGTGAGTGGAGATGGGAAGCTAGTGAACGAGAAACCTTTAAGAATCTCAAAGGGGATTTGACCTCCACACATGCCTTGCATTTGGCCAACAGGAGCCATGAGTTTGCAATGACGATGGACGTATTGGACCTGACCATTGGTGCTATCCGTTTGTAGGGATTTTGCAACGGGTCACAGCCAGTCGCTTACTACTATGGCAAGTTGTGTTGAGCGAAGTTGAACTATGCCCCCCACAACAAGGAGATGCTCTTCATGGTTGCAGCCTTCAAGAACTAGCAGTGCTACCTTGAGGCATGTAAATGCACGGTCCACACTAACCACCACGCGTTGAAGTACTTCAAGACGCAGCCGATCCTGAGCCGGCGACAAGCGTGTTGGGTGGAGTACCTCACGTCACACTTTTACTACGAGATCATGTACCAGCAAGGTCGCAACAACCCAGCCGAAGCACTCTCACAAGGACAGGACCTCATGATTCAAGTTGTTTCTCTCACCATCCACAAGGATGCCTTCCTTGTTCTCTTCACAGAGGGATACGTTGTGCATGGGGAATATGAGGCTGGGAGATGTTTCTCCATGGCACTGTATTGGTGATGGTGCAGCACGTAGTAGGTGGTGGTTCTTGTGGCGCCAACGCTTTGGCAGCTGATTTTGAAGGAGTGCCATGACAGTGGCCCAAGCGGTCCCTTCTCCATTGAAAAGACATTGAAGATGGTGGCTCGCTTCTTTTGGCGGCCCACCATGTCATCGGGGTTACCTGAATTCTGTCAGAGTTGTGATGTGTGCCAATGCCACAAGACGCAAAGGACAAAGACTCCTGGTCTCCTCCAACCCTTGCCCATCCTCAAGCATCCATGGCAAGAAATCTCCATGGACTTTATCACAAGCTTGGATGATACATCGACAGGTCACAATGCAATGTTGGTGGTGGTGGATCGCTTCAACAAGATGTAGCATTTAATCGCGATGAATGAAATGGTGATCTCAAAAGGCATGGCTTGCCTGTTCCTCGCGCACGTGGTGCCCCTTCATGGTGTGTCGTGGTCCATTGTGAGCGGCCATGATCCACGCTTCATGACTAGGTTCTAGCGAGAAGTTATGAAGAGCAAGGTACAGTTGTCAGCCAGTTTCCATCTCCAAACTGATGGACACATGGAGCAAACAATCTTGATGGTGGAGAAGCTCCTTCTTAGAGTGGATGCTTCAAATTAGAGAATGTGGGACCATCATTTTCCAGTCACTGAACTGGCATACAGCTCTGCCATGTCTGCCTCCACCAGAAAGGCACCATTTGAGGTGGTGAACGGGACGGTGGCCCGCCACATCTTTCAGTTTGCACTTCACAAGTAACCTGTTCACAGTGGAGTCTACCACACGTAGTTTCAAGCATGTTTGGATGGTGACATAGCATGCACTAGCAAAGGCCCAAGAGTAGTAGAAAGTGCAACCAGACCGCCAATGTGTAGATGCAATACTCAAGGTCGGTCATTGCGTACATCAAAACAGTGTGCACGTCAAGCTTCGTGGTGTCCAATTGGAAATCTTGAAACCCCGATGACTTGGTCCATGTGAGGTGCTCAAAATGCAGATGCCCGTGGTGGTGCAGCTGGCACCTCCACCTTCCATGCTCGTGCACACCGTGTTCCACCTCTCCACGCTTAAACTCTACCATGATCTGGGTGAACATTTTCTTGGCCGCACTTCCAAGCCCCCCCCTCTAGTGGTCATTGAAGGAGAGCAATGTTTTGAGGTGAAGGCCATCCTTGACCACCGCCTTCGTGATCACGCATGGGAAGACCTCATAAAATGGAAGGACTGTGATGCAACCAAAAACTCATGGGAGCGTGCATGTAACTTAAACATTGGCACGACGAATGCTTTTCTCTGGGAGTACCAAGAGCGAACCGGGACGGCTTGCTCCTAGGGGGGGGGTCGTGCCAGTTGGACAGTACCAACGGTACAAATCACGGCATGAGGCTTTGTTTAATGTGAAACCTGACTGTGGATTTGGAATTTGCAGGAAAAACCATGCGAGATCAACCCAAGAACAGGATCGATCCATCAAGAATTGAGGAAGTTAAGCCCGCCCAAAGGTTAGAGCAGCCAAGGGGGAAACAGGTGAGGGGAATTCATCTCCAAGGACCAAGGTTTGAAACTCGGAAGGCCCAACGAGGCTGAAGCGTGCCGGTTAGTCAATGAATCAGGGATCATTATGGACCAAGGGCACTTTGGATGGCGCCCAGATGTGTTGTTAGCAAGAAGGATGCTTGGGAGGCCGTCACCGGCGCTAGTGGTGCTGCTAGTGGCAGATTACCATGGTTCACAAAATGTCCATATCTCAACCGTTCCTCCAAGGAATGATGCCATTCTTGGTACGTTGGAAAGCGAGAAGATGAGCTACGTGATGCTGAGGCAAGAACAACACTCATTTATGGCCCATACAAGGCTGTGCACGGCTCGGCGACCTTGGGGCCCCTACGATGTGTCATCATGTAGATATGGATGACCATAAGGACGAAGAAATAGAATTATCTACTCCATCTTATGTATTTCCATTTGATGAAGAAGAAAAGTGATAGCTTTATTCACAGAGCAGAAAATCTTCTAGCTTTTCACAATAAACCAACAAACGAGAACACAAATCTACAACATTACATTTTTCCATAGCAATGGAGATGATGGCTACAATTCCGTAGAAAAACATTGCTCAAAAAACAAGATTGAAAACAGATTTTTCCTCAGCGGCGGCTGACACTACTGTAACCTCTTATGAAAAAAATTGCTTACGAAGTTGGAATGGCCATAACATTGTCTTTGATGGGTATACACACTGCTTTAATGTTTTCAAAACAAGCCAGCTGATAGTGCTAGAAGGCGACAGATTTGACCTCATCCAAAAAAGAAGCCACTGCAATACTATGAAGGCAAACAAGCTGACGAAGGTGAAACCATAGCAAAGTAGGAGCAGTGGTAGGAGCGGCCAAGACTACAGTTTCTTACAAAAAGATACCTAATGAAGTTGGAATGGTGGTAGGATCTTCTTGAATGACAGCGCACAAAAATGCAGCTTTTTAAAACAAACCAGATGAGAATGTTGGAACGATAGCAGACTTTTCCACGACCGCAGCAACCACTATGGCAAATCTTTACCAAAAATATGCCAATGAAGCTGGTATGGCAGAAGATTTGTCCTATGCAATAGCACACACAAATAAAATGTTCCTAGAAATCAAGCTACACAAGTGGAACGATAGTAGATATATCCTCTTCAACAACATAAACTATTTCATTGTTTTACATGGCACGAGCTGATAAAATTGGAAAAACAAAGCACAAAGCTCTTTTTAGAATACCCCTACTATGTATAATGTTCGTTGGCTGAGCTAGAATGGGGGAGGGATAAATTGTTTCACATTCTCTAGGACAGTTCCATCATCTTCACCCATGCCAACGAAGCCAAAGAATCAACAGATCCTCTCATTAATGTAGTAAGCATCATAATGGTGGATTCGCCAAAACTAGTTGAGAAAGCTAGCAATGGCATGACCATTAGACACATTGTGTTAAGACTCAACAGTTTCCTCATTGATGTGGCTAGCACAACCATTAGAAGAGTCAGCACTCCCTCTTTAGCATATGCTTCTCCACTACCATCGACACCTTTTCCAACCGTCAAGAGCTAGAAAAATCATCGACATTATCCTCTATCATCATGTTTGTGCATGAAGTTGACAAGAAAAGGCAAAAAAGGAAGCAAAGCCAACCTTCACCTTTTGGCTTGAAGTGTCATACTGGTTAAAAACAATTCCACAAAACTACGGAGACGTTTGGGTCCATCATCCATGATTCACCCTTGTCGGAGAGGTTGGAGACACTTGTCGCCACCTTCACTGGCATTGTAATCTTCTTCTTTTAATCTTGTACCCATGTAAGTGGGAGAAAAGCCTCCAAGAGATTCTTCTAGGTGATGGCACACTCTTGCCACACTTTGTGGCATTTATTGTGTGGTTTAGAGACCTTGAGTGACCCACCATGTATTCATAGAGTCCACGTGGGAGCCCCCAAAATCTCTATCTTGGGGATACTAGCCATTTCCACCATCATCCTACACAACAATGGCCACATAAGTCACACAATCATTCCCAGTGGCGTGGTGACATTTTAGCAGCTTTTGCACTGTTTGGGCCATTCATAACATCTCCTAGGATCACGTCCACATAAGGACCGGAAGTCGCAAATCATGATGTTTTAACTTTCCAAACCGAGGGGCACCCCACATGATCCACCCTAGCATGTCCGGAAGGATCCAGTGGTTGTGAATCACCAAAACCTAGCTACCGACTGGTGATCATCTTCCTTTCTCAGTAACTCGCTTGCTATCCATTGGTTGAACGGTACCTCAAGCACTGTGTGGTTGCTCAAGCAAGGTCGGGCCCACTCTCTCACAGTTTCTGTGGAAACTGTGAGGAATGTAGTATCCATGAATAGAAAGAGGGGGGAGGACAAAGGGGAGTGAGCCCAGTCTCCCCGGGGACTTTCGCGGACATAACACAAAAAGGAGGGTCCAAAAGCAGTCTTGCCTTCTTTAGGAAAAACGATTGGTATCCCATGCGCACTATGGTTTGGCAAACCATGATCTGCGAAACATTCGCATTTTGATGCAAAAAGTAACCAATCCTCAGCACACATTCTGGATCTACCTAAACCCCAAGTAAAAAACAACAAAAATATAGAAAACAAAAGGCATAGATTTAAACACAAAACCTACCAACCCTCATCCAACTACTATCTTCAATACCGGAAATCATAAAAAAGAGGGGGTGTTCACATTTACGAAGTTTTGATGATAGATTTTGGCTAAAATGCATCTCTTGGATCACTTTCTTCACTCGAGAGGAACCTAAAATTTCCTCTCTTCAGAGGGGAGTTATAGTTAATCGTGGTCATTTCCTATGTTCCCTTTTTGGTGTGTGCCTTGAGTGTGATCTCTTTAAGGGGAGTTCCTTACACCCATGTCTACACTCCTTCAATTGTGTATGGAAAGAGTATTCTTTTGTCTTGCATGGCCAACAAATTCTCTTCTTAGGAATGACCCTAGTGTGTGGGGCTAGTGTACGTGGCACTCAATGCGTTAACTTGTATCATGAGTGTAATAAAACTTTGAATTTTGTTTCATATGGCCCATAAATCATTTTCTTAGGAAGGACCTTCATGAGGTACATTTTTATCTCTTTGTCTCTTATGAAAGTGAATGTTACTTTGAAAAATAAGGGTTGATATTTGTGTGATTGAAAGTTTTACCTGGTATAAGAACTTAATCATAAATGAAGACTGATGGAAGGAATGATAAGCTGTGTCAAGTATTTTTCATTTGGATGTTGTAGCCTCTTACAGCTATGATAATTTCCAACTATTTTCTTTATGTTATCCTTGTAGTAAAAGTCTATGATTATTTCTGAATACCGTTTCTTTCTTTCGCTATCTGATTAGTCTGTCTGAATCGTCCAGTTGATACCTCGAAGCAGTTTTTTCATACTTCTTCGACGGCAATCTACTTGCCAATGACAGATCCCCGATATGCTTGTCATAGCCAGCAGTTACTCAACTGATTGTTTACTTTGGTCCTCACAAGATAGCCCAGAGATGGCCTAGAGATGGCCCCAATGTGGGTAGTGCATGTGGCCAGTGCGCTCGAAATGAGTGTGAAAGTGCACTTATCATGCACTCAGTGTGCGATGACCTTATTCCAAAACGGCTGCATGTGGAGGGATAGTCTAAGATTTGAAATAGAAAACCATTGGTAACTGCAACCTGAGAACAACATCGAGATACCGCAAACCTAGTTGCTGCAAGGTTCAATTATTGGCCCACGAAGGTCCCTTTTGCGGTTGTTAAAATCACAGATTCTTTGGGGAACCACTACAAAAAGCAATTGTTTGAAACATCGCTCAACTTCTTTATGTTCTTGTAATTAAAGATTTTTCTTTTCAGTAATGTGATTTGATTTTAACATCGAGGTGGACACTAACCCATGATGTATTCATTCCCAAGAGAGAGAAAAAAACGTGAAATCTTTTTCCAACAAAACACTTCAGAATGCCTACGAAAACATACAAATTTTGTATGAAGTCACCGGTTCAGATGTTATGTTTTTTCTCGTGACATTCTGAACAAGCACTATGAATAGAATGAATGGAAAATGATGAAACGGTTCCTCAAGAGTTGTAGTTTTCTGTTTTGCTTGGAATACCCGTCTGCTCTCCAAAAGAATAAAATCTATTCATGTGCT
Organism: Penium margaritaceum; assembly: GCA_023375785.1. Lineage (NCBI taxonomy): Eukaryota > Viridiplantae > Streptophyta > Zygnematophyceae > Desmidiales > Peniaceae > Penium > Penium margaritaceum. Next base: position 14,866 of record SZWC01011770.1, read on the forward strand.
GAATCTTTTGCTCTACATGCAAGGTGGAAACTTCATAAAGATGGTACCTCTCTTGACAAATAACATCGCAAAAAATTACGGTTGAAAACAGTATGGAATGAAAAACTGAGTGTGTGATAAGATTACTTTGTCACACAAATCGATTGCACTAACCCATGCACATTATGCCTCGTATTAGGGGATCTAAGCAACGGGAGGAGTTCCTCCTTGAAATTCCGATGACAATCGGGTCAGCAAGACGACAGCTTATCCCGCTTTCTGTCAGCAAAGATTGACGGCCGTAGCTCTTCAACACACGACAACGACCTATCAATGACCTGATGAATCCACCCAAGCGAGGGCGACCTAAGTCTCAGACACGTAAGTAGAAAAGACTCATACATGTTTTTCTAAGAAGAAGCTTAAATAAAATCGTGTTGCAAGCATCAAGGTAAACGAATATTGTAGGTTAGCTTCCAAACTATGTGCTTTTATCTTAAAACCAAAAAAAAAAAGAAAAAAAAGATTGATTACACAACTATCAAGTGTTGTATTGGGAGGCAGAGAGTAGAAAGAAAGAGAGAGATCAACGGAGAGAGAGAGAGAG
>SZWC01011770.1:28522-40089 GCA_023375785.1 Penium margaritaceum
ACTGTTTTGGCCGCAACTCTGCGCACAGGCATCCAAACGCAACACCGTCTGAACCTAGAGATGCAGAATCTTGAGCCGGACGCTACGGCTGGTCACACACACAAGTCCGGCATTGATCAGTGGGCGGACAATGCAAAACATGCAAATCGGGCTCGAGAGCCAGTCCACCGAGAAAACTCTAGCACCTGCAGAAAAAACTGCAGAGCACCCCAGCAAGCACCCGGGACGTCGTGGCAATCGTCTAGCAGCTGCTGGTGGCTGGATCCACCAACCGTCCGTGCTCCGGCGCCAGCTGGGCCCGCATCAGGGATCTGTCATGTCGTAGCTCCTGGATAAGTCCCTGGACGATCCGGAGTCCTGTCGGGTCGTCACGATCTCCAATGCCGCCACCGCTCACCATCAGCTCCGGGTACACCCGTAGCTGCCACGGCTGTGGCTCGTGACGGGTAGAAGCCACACATACCAACACGGCTCTCATTTACGGTTGAGAGTGGGGGCGTGCCCCGCCAGACGGATGGGGCGCGGGGCGAGCCACGTCCGGACCTGACGCTGACAGACCCTGAGTCAGGCCTGACCTGGGTCATTGATGTGACTACGATGGATCCCCAGGGGGACAGAGCATCCGGGCCAGGTGTGGCGGTGGAGGCAGCAGAGAGGGGCAAGGTGGAGCGGTATCTCCCGACGGCACGGCCAGGGCGCCACATGCGCCCTCTTGCATGGGAGACCTTGGGCAGCATGGACGACCACTTCTCGTCCTTCTTGGCCCGCCTCGCCAGGATCTACCTGGCACGTGGGCCACGACGGTGCTCTGCAGAGGTGTTTGAGCGCTGGGCCCAGCGTGCGGTGGCTATTGTGGCACAGTGGGTCTCCATCGCTGGTGTGCGCAACCAGTGTGCGGGCATCCACTTCTATAGTGTCGTGCGTTGCGTGGCGACGGATGACCGCCCGGAGGGAGAGGATCTCCCGCTGTTACATGGTGCGGGGCTTCCACTTGCCCTTAGGCTATCCGCTCTGTGTTCGGTTGAACCGGTCTTTGCCGGTACCTAGCTCACCCTTTCTATTTCTGTCTCATTGCCACCGTTCATGTGCCATTGGTGGCGGCGACACTTGTTATACCCCGTAGATGTGCTGGTGCAGGGGCGGCTTGCATGTTTTCCATTTATAAAAATTTTTATGCCCCAAAAAAAACCTATGTTCTAGCGGCTACCTCCAGCCTCCACCTCTACAACTCAACCTCTGACGCTATAAGCCAGTGCCGTTAATGAACCTCTTATAACAGCATGTCTCCCTTCTAGTGTATGCTCGTCACTCTACAAGTAGTCCACTATAGGTTTGGCCCTCAGACTTTGCCTGATGGCATCCAGGAGGAGCTCCCTATGGTACCACTAGGCCACTCTTGTGGATGAATCATTGCATTTTTGTTCAGGGTCGGTTCACTCACACCTCCTGTAGTATACATGTTTCCATATCTTTCTCACATTGCATTCCGCCTCTCCAAAATTCATTTCAAATAATCCCATCTACATTGCACAGATCTTGACATGGTAAAAGAGCACAACGACACCAAAACAAAAAGAACGCCTTCACCTCATTCAGCATGACATGGAAGGAATGACAAACGACGTGTATGATATGGATGGCTTTCACCACAAGCATAACCTCTCATTATGTGCAGTGAAGTGTTGATGTCCTTGCTTTCTAGTCCTTTTTCGCACATCAGTTGGATGATCTTTGTCACAAATTTGAGGTTGATATTTTAAGCCAGCATAAACACTCCACACGGTTGGAGAATAAAGCATAAGCATCCATTTCATCTTTTATAATGCTTCTTGACAAAGGTGGAAAAACAGCAGCTCCATTCACAAAGGTAGCAAGCGCTTTTGTAACTTTTGAAAACAAACCAACTAGCAAAAGCTTCAGTGGTAGCAAATGTTAGTACTACAACTTCTTACAAAAAATCAACTGGCAAAACAAGAAACGATACTGGAAATTTCTCGTGATATTGCGGACAATGTTGCAACCTCTCATAGTAAGCTAGCTTATGAAGCTCACATAGCAATAATTGTTATCTCGGTGGCAACAAACACCACTACAACCTTTACAACAAACCAGTTGAACAAAGCTAGAACAACAATATTCTTGTCCTTAGCAAAAGCACACACTATTGCAACATTATACAAAAACCTAGCATAACACCCGGAATGCCAGCAGACTTGTCCACAATAACAGCGCACATTGCTACAACGTCTGACAACAAACCTGTTGGTGAAGCTAGAATGGCAGCATATCTTCCCTCGTCGTTGGCGGACTTTGTTTTGACTTTTTACAACAAACCAGCTGATGAAGTTGGAACAACCACAGATTTCTCCACAACAAAACAGACCTTGCGGCAGAATTTCACAGAAAAAAAATTGACGAAGATAAAACAACATCAGATACAATCATGGACACTGCAAAACTCACAACAAACCAGTCAAGTGAGGTGGTTCAGCAGCAGATTTACGGATCAATGTAGCAGATTGGCCAATCAATCATCAGGTTTACCAGCAAAAAATAATGCATTGTGCTACATGGGACAAGTGAAGAAAGTTGGAACAACAAAGCACAAAGCATTTTGCATAACAGCTCCAGCTACAATGTTAGTTGACGGAGTTGGACCATAACAGGGTGAAATTTCTTCCAAAGCCACTGCAATAGTTCCATCATCTATAACATTAGCTAAGAAAACCAGAAAATCAACAAAATTTCCCATTGATGCAGTAGGGACCACGACTATGGATTCCTCAAGACTAGTCGACAAAGATATTCATGGATCAACCACCCCACACATTGTGACTTAACACATCAGCTTTCCCATTGACATGGTGAACACAAAAATTATGAGGTTCGGCGCTCCCTCTCCAACAAATTCTTCTACCCTATCATCCGCACCTTTTTCCAATGGTCAAGAGCTAGAAAAATCAACAGCAGTACCCTCCATCATCACGGTTGGATATGAATTAGAAAAAAGAGGCAAAATGGGAAAACAAGGATCAGAGCTACCAAAACTTTTCCACAATAGTGCCGAGTCGTTCAGGTCTTCTGTCGATGCTTCATTCTCGTTAGAAGAGGCTAGAGACACATTTTACCACCTTACATGTAGTTGGAAATTTTTTATGGCTCTCTTAACTAAGTAAATGGGAGCCAAGCCTCAAGAATGTACAATTACCACACTTTGTGGCAATTTTTTGTGTGGTTTGGGGGGCTTAACTGGCCCTCCAAGTGCTCCTGGTCTCAAAGGTGGACGCCCCCATAACCTCTGTTTTGGAGGTTACAAGCTAATCCCACCTTCACCTTACAAAAGAGATGGTAAGAAAAAACTGCCTTGGACAATTTTCTTTGAAGGGCATAGCGACATTCCAGAAACCTCTATATGTTTTTGGCCATATCCAACAATATCTATCAGAATCACATCTGGATGAGAACCACAATTCGAAAGTCATGTGGTCACATAATTTCCATCCAATAAGACACCTTGCGCAAGCCATCCTAGAATGTCCGGATTTGATCCAAAAGTTACAAGCCAATAACAGCCAGCAACAGACCGGTGATCAGTGGCCATGCTCAACCACTCACTTGCTAATTAATGGTTGATGAGTTCCGTGAGCGCTGTCTGGCCGCTCAAGCGAGGTTCGGCCCCCTCACTCACGTTTCTCTGCAAAACCAGCTAGCCTCGCAAATTATCGTCAATACGTTGAGGAACGTAGTGTCCGCGGATAGAAAGAGGGGGGAGGAAGGAGGATACATGGGAGCAATTCAAGTTTCACAGGGGAATTTTGTGGACATCACACACAAAAAAAGCTGGGGGGCAAAAGCGATCACCCCTTGTCAACACAAAGTGACGGGCATCCCCCGTGCGATACGTTTCGACAAACCACAGTCTACGAGAAAATCACGTTATGACCCAATTCAAACGAATCATTCTGGATCTACCCAGCCCACACAAAGTATTTACACCACATCTACATTTTTTCAACCAATCCTCCTCCAACTACTGTCTTTAACACCAAATACCATCAACTGAGGATAATGTCTACATTCGTTGTTTCTTATGATGGGGTTTGGCTAAAATGCATCTTGCGGTTTATTCTCTTTACTCTGGAGGGACTCAAAGCTCCCTCACTTTAAAGGAAGAGGAATGAGTGGTTCGTCAACCTAGCACAACCACGGGCAACCTCCTAGGTATCTTTCAGGTGCTAGTGCCTCTTCATCTTCCAGGTGAACTTTCAACTAGCCTAAGTGGTTGTGCAACTACCCACAAACCCTAAGGCTAGTGCATCCAAGAGGGCCCAATGGGACTAATTGAAGGGGCTCAGATCACTTGGTGTACCATGTCTTTTTTTTTCTTTTTTTTTTCACTACAAGTTATGTTTTGACTCCTACATGTAGTGTCTACCTCTTCAGCTCAGCCTCTCACACTACAAGCTAGTGCCTTGAGAAGTACCTCCTACAAAGGGCTGCGTCTCTTCCACTGCACACTGGTGACTCCATAAGCAATCCACTACTAGTCTGGCTCCCAGAATAGGTCAAAAGGTATCCAAGGTGGGCGTCCTCTGGTGCCACAAGACTACTCTAGTGGATGAATCCTTGTAATTGGTACATGATATGTCCACTCAAACTACGTGTGGCAGTATTTCACATTCCATGAGTACAAGTCTGCCTCTCCATTTTTCATTCCACATTCACTCATCCATATTCCATAAATTATGGTATGATTGTACCAGAATGTATAGGAACTAACCTTTGAATTCATTGAGAAAGAACCTACAAAGCCCAAAACCTGATAGAAGTCCAAACCACATGGAACTCATATGTACAAGTGGAGAGGCGCAATACTTTTCCATCTTGTTCTTGATGTACCAGAGTTGTAAGACATGGACCTTTAACAAGAGCTGGGGATCCCACTCCAAACTTGTTAGACTCAGATGTAATTTGGGGAAAGAAGTACCTACCACAAATCTTCAACTGGACTACAGAATGTACTATGTCCTTGTGTACTTATCATTTCTCCACCAGAGTCACAAATTTCTGTGTGCACTCCCTTGAGTCATAAAACCGTTAATGGAATGGTTGGTTTACATCTTACCAATCTTAAAAAGGGCATCTTCTAGGCTTCCATGTTGATTAAAATAGCTCCATGCTATTTGTTTTCAAATGGCGACGATGACTAACCATGTTTACATATGTATAATGTGTGGTTTAAAAAGCTACATTGAATTGAATGAATAAATTTTATCCTGTTTAAGCAAAGAATCTCATCATGTATTTCCTTATTTACCATGTAAGAACAATACCATTCAACATTTTCATGAGAAATACATGTATCATGGTTTTAAACAAGGATCTTAATGTTGTGCTTCCTCGTTGCTACAACACAATGTAATGTTTTCCAATGCATCCAATTTTCATGTTGATAATGATACACGTTGCTGAAAAAGAGGATGAGCATATTGAAAAAACATCAATTGGAGGCAAAAGAAGTCCAAAATTCTTTCACAAAGCTCTGAGCTCTGAAAGTAATTCCTCTAATTTAGGCCAGTCATAGAAGGAGGAATTTAAGATATTACTCATCTTATTCAATTTTAAGTGGGATATGTTTCTTCATATTAACCATTTCTTGCTTAGCTTGAGGATGTATTTGACATGGGGACCTCTTTGGGATAGACATGATAACTCATAGTTTCATGAGAGAATTTGTGCAATGCACTTCTCTAGTTGAGGCTTGTAGTCACCAAGCATGCGACATCCATGTTTTCTTTCACATGCGGGATTTAGATCCAAAAGACTCACCCTGTATTCATTGTAGAGTGTGTACCAACATAGGTACCATCGTAATGTAATACTCTCTTTTTTTTTTCAATTAAAGAATAATGATCGGATAAGAGTCCAACTACAAGAGTAAAAGGTTGTTAGATTGGTAATTTTATGTAGAATTTAGCATCATTTGTGTGGAAATTTTAAATAATTGAGATTTTGTTATCTCCCTTTGAATGTATGTGCTATAGACTAAGGCCGGTGTTACAACGGAAAAAAAAACTCAACTATTCATCCGGTGTGGCGGCAGGAAGATATCTTTGGCCTGTGGAACTTTTCCTCGCAAACCTTGTCAGAAACCGTTTTTTTGTCGTGACCCCTAGGCACCCAAACAACTACACCTTCAGTTCATTCACTTTACATGGGAATATTTGTCACCAACAACTTACTCTTCCCTCTTCATGTCTTGCTGTGTCATATCATGTCGTGTACCGCACTCTTGCTACTAGCGTCCACTCTTTGCATTCCGAGGTTGGCACCCCTCATCTCTTTGCATTTGAGGCCATGTCTTACATGGTGTGAAACCGTTTCCCCATGACCCTCTCCCTCATGATGTCCCTCCTTACAAGTGCTAGACTAGTCGTCGCGAACAACTCCACCTCCCTCGCGTCAGGGGATTTTTTGCCAACATTGGGGACCTTGAGGACCTCTAGGACAGCAAGTTATCTGGTCTGGGCTGTCTTTGTGTCTAACTCAGGGTTTCTCAGTTAAAGGCCTGGCGTTTCAAGTATCCTACCTGTCCCGTAACCTTGAAACTTGTGATTCTCTCTTCATTGAGTCTGTCTTTGAGCATGATCTTAACCGTCTTGTCTCAATCAAATCCCTTGCCCCACTTCATACTTTTGAAGGGCAGTTTCGCTCCAATGGCCACACCGGTTGCCTCCTCTCATTGGGAAAAGAGCATCTATGCCTCGCCACCGTTCATGTCGGCATCAGTGTGCACATCATCATTGTCTACATCATTTTCTGTGCTTGACCTCTCTACTTCATCATCTTTTTCCGCTCCCTCTGCCTTGGCACCATTTGTCTCTACTTCTTCTCCTTCTCCGGTAGATCCCAGTGTTTCCCCTGTCAAGGAAGCATCACCTTGCTCCTAGTCTCTACATTGTTGCCATGTGAGCATGTCCCCAATCTGACAGCTCCAGCGTTGCGTGCTCCCAGGCCATACATTCGCAGGGACAGGCTCTAAGCTCTCTCCTCAAAAGGTGGAGTTGTGCTTGTGGATCCTGGGCTTTGTGTCCTAGGCCTCACTACCATGGCGTCTGACAAGCTTGGCATCAGTGTCATGCACCTGGTACAACCCTTAGATGCTCTCTCATTTTAAATGAACTTCAAGGTGTAATAGACACCTCTGTGTCTGGCTTTGTTGGTGTCTATTTTGCTGCTATTCTTCTCCTCCTCTTGGGGTCCGAGTCCACCACTATACATGAGGATCATGAGGCCACAAACGCCTCCCTATGAGAGATATCCATGTAGGTGGAGCTTTTTTCACCCCACGAGCATGGTTTGTATGAGCTGGTTGATCTAGCTCCTGGGAAAGAGGTTGTCTTGCGCACAGGACTTCTGGTACAAGCTAGATTTCAATGGCACAATCAACCATAACATGGTGCGACTAAATGATGCACGTTCTCTCAAATCCCTGGTGTCGACTTTCGCAATACCTGTGCCCCTGGTGGGCGCTACACCCCTGCCTGTGCTATCCTTATTCTGATGGCATACCGTTACGAGGACCTTGAGAAAATGGATGTTAACAATCCCTTCTTCCATTGCACATTGGATGAGAAAACCTACAAGGTACAGCCACCAGGCTTTGCCAATGATACAAACAAGGTCTGGCGATTATTCATGGCCCTTTACAAACTGAATCACTCCCCTCGCTGCTCGGACATGAAGATCACTGCCACCCTTTAGTGAGAAGGGTACATTAACAATGTTCTAGAAATTGCATTGCTTCTCCATCCTCCATCCTCTCCTCTTGTTTCTATCCTCATCTATGTTGATGATATTCCCTTTGTCTCTCCTAACCCCTCTGTTATCAAGTCCACAGAGTCCCTTCTTCAATCTACCGACAAGATGAATGTCCCTGGTCCCACTTGAGTCGTCCTCGGCATGGAGCTCAAGAGGATTTGGCAGAACCGCACAATACATGTCCATTAGGTATTCTACATCTAAATCCTAGGTGAGCGCTTTGCCCCTTTTCTGGCTGATACTTCACCCACCTTGACGCCTATGACTGCCGCTAGCCAAAATCTTTTGAAGGCTTTTGATGTGCTGCAGATGGGGTGGGAAGTTGATGTCACCGATTTCCTCCATGTCATTGGCTTGCTTATGTATGTGGTCTCAATGACACGCGTTAATGTACCGTTTGCTATCAACTACTTTGCGCATTTTCCTCAGTGTCCACATGAGCACCACCCCAAGGTTGTGCTTCATGTTGAGCGTTATGAACTCAAGCGTGCATGACGTGTTGTGGTATAGTGCATATCTCTTTGTTGTTGTTGACGGCTATAGACACAGTGGCTCGACACATGGCACTGACGCCTGCAGCCGATTTGGGTACATCTTCTGGGTAGGCGGTTATACTATGTCATAGAAGAGAGATGAATTGGGATGTCTTGTGAGGAGCTCCAATGAGGCAGATTACGTGGCGTAGGTACATGTAAGATTGTCTGGCTATGTTGTCTATTGCAATAGACTTGTGCTCCTACTTACTACATCACTCTACACTACAACAATGAAAGAACAAAGGCCATCAATGAAAATCATGGCATGCATCACTCATATCACCAAGCATATCAATGTTGAGAACCATTTTGCTTTTTATGGTACTGTTGTTGGTGCCATGGTTTTTGTTTGGGTGGACAGATGGTTGCTGTGGGCTGACTTCTGAACCAAAGCACTTAGCCCAGGCGCATTCATGCTTGCGGTTCGTGTGTTTGGTTTGATTCACGCACATAACGCACCTAACGGATCTTTACGAGTGTTTTTCATCCTCTTACAACCCTGTCATGTACTTGTCCACAGTGTTGTTGTGCATGTCGTACCCTAATGCCTGATGAATTTCATGTTAATTTTTCTACTCAAATATCTTTGAATTAGATGTTTCTTCGAATTCAAAAGGCTATAAGTTCATTCTGAAGCAAAAAAAAAAACTTTGACTTGTGAAACTCCATAGTGAAGACTAATCATGAACGAGTGTCATTGAGCTTTGAAGAACACGGGCGATGCAGGCAGGATAGAGGCAACCCCCCCTGAGGTGCTTGAGGATCTCGTGTCATCACGGTTTGTCGCCTCCACTTCTTGCACTAGCATGCACTATGCACTTACGGCCAATGCAAGAGGAGGAATGCGTACAAAGAGAGAATAACACACCCCCTTGGACAGAAGTGTCCCGAGCATGCAGCCAAGATGTTGCAGCTAGAATAGAAGGGAGGAGGATGATGGAGCCTTAGTGAGAAAATCTGCCAGTTCTACATTTTCACTGATGGCACACAATTCCACTGTCCCATCATCTACTACCTCACGAACAAAGTTATGTGCTGTGTGTGTGGATGAAAGACACCATCATTTGCTGCCATGTGGTGTGCGGATGAGCTGTCGCTATGCACTGGTACATCGGGCAGATGTGCCAGCCATATTCCCTAACATGCTACCTCACTCAATGCCATAAATTCTTCTTCAGCCACGCTGCATGCCACACATGATTGTTTGGCCCTGTGCCAAGACACAACAGTCCCCCATACACAAAACACATTACGACCCCGACCTCGAATTGCACGGTCACGAGCATAGTCACGAGCATGGTCACTATCACAGCAGCCATCCATTGCCTTCAGAATGACTTGTGCAGCCTCAAACATTTGCCTCACTGTCAGAATCGGGAGATCGCACGCACTCTTCCACGAGCCGACTATGTACAGAATGATGCAGGTACTTCACTCTTCATCACCCAGGCTCCTATGCCTCTAACTCCCGTTCTAGTCTATGTTGATGACCTCTTGATCGCTTCTCCTAACCTGGAGGCTGGGTTGGCGACAAAGGTGATACAAAAGTCTGCTTACCGGAGAAAGGTTCTGCGGCCAACATCTGTGCTCTCGGGTGTGGAGATCGTGAGGAGCCGTGTGCATTAGAATGTACATGTTCACCAGTCATCTTACCCACAAACTGCGGGAGAGAACTTTGTTGATCTTCTCGCAACTGTTTGTGTGGTCTCCAACCCGGTGGGGAGAGCGCCCTGAAAGACTTTAGCACAGCTTGGGAAACCGGTCGACGTGATCCTGTACCTATGCCCCATTTTCTAATTCATGTACATGGCCACAGCGAATCAGCCAGATGTCAACCTCATCGCTTAGTACTCTCAAAGGCCAGATGGACGAAACATGGAGGCTGATGTGCGAGTCTTGCGATGCGTGGTCTCCACCATGTGCCTTGGACTCCGTTTTCGACAGCAATGTTGAGTGGTACTTGACAGGTACACTAACAACAACTGGGCGTGGAGCACAGATGGGATGAGTTGGACCGGCTGCAACTTCCACCCCAGTGGAACTGCTGTGTCATGGCGCAACAGTAAGTGGGGTTGCGTTGCTCGTAGCTCATTGCTCACGCGTTGCAGGTGGTGGTAATACGGTTGCGCATGTGTGCTTGCTTGTGTGATTGTGAGCTGCATCATAGTGTGCCGTCGGCCGTGCTACGATGCGACAACTAGTGTGCTAGTGACATTCATTGAGCGCCACTCCTAACGCAGTAACGACCCAATAACATGCTCGGCTGACCCACCAGAGCCTTGAATCACCCCAACAGCTGCTATGTTACCCTTGCTGCCTGTTTGTGTCCTTGCGGTGCATTTGTTGTTCCACCAACAGTCTCTAGAGATCACTATGAGAACTGGCCGTTGTCTTGAGTTGCATGCTTTTGCACATTTGATGTGACTGCTGCCGGACCTCAACGTTTATGCTCATGATGCCCAGCGTGCTTTTCTGCACTTCCGGGTTCAGACAACACCTCACTCTCATGAGTGTAGGCAGATTTGCACCTGAATCTATGGAATGATTGAGCTGTTGTAGGACCAGCAAACCTGCTGCGTTGCACCGCCCGCTGGGTGCTCGAAACTGCTATCTGTGTTGAGCTCCTGCCAGCTGCCCCTTCCATCCGCAAAAGCCTGTCTGAAACTGAAAACTTCACTCCTGGCCTGATGCTTGCAATTCTCTCGCTCGCCTGGCATGACATTGTGACTCAATGTCAGATGAGTCTTGCCAAGTCAACACTACGAGACTCCCCAAAAGCTTCTCATTCATTGGTTCCCATTTCATTTTGTTAAATCCTTCAGCCAGAGTGAGTGCAAAGCGGAGGACGCTTCTAGACCACTGCGCATAGCCTTCACCTGGTTTCAAAACAAACATCCCCAGCTCCCCGACAGAGATCAGTTGCTCGTGAAACGACGTTCTTGCAATATGGGATCTCCCACCATCTTCTCGAGGTTACTCTGGACTGCCAAAATGCTTTGGACCTGACCCCAAACCAAGTAACCAAAGCTTTTCCGAAGGAAAACCAGCCGCTGAAACCATTTTGGGCCAACAAGTAGCTGATGCGATGATGCGCTTGTTGCAGACCCACACCACACCAGATCATCAGCCTCATCACAAGGAAAGAGAAAAACCGCATGATCACACTGGTGCACACACACACACACACACACACACACACACAGGCGCACA
>SZWC01011770.1:52889-90557 GCA_023375785.1 Penium margaritaceum
TTGAGGGGCAGGCAGACAGACAGACAGAAAGAGGTGGAGAAGAGGGAGGAGGATGGAAAAGAAAGAGAGACGTGCAGGAGGGAGGAAGAACGCCAGGTTAGCCAACGTAAGCGCCATGACAAAGGAGCAAACAGGAAAGGCATGGGGAGAGGTAGGGGGGGGAAGGAGAGGGGAAGGAAGGAGGAAAAGGAGGGGCAGAGGAAGGGTGAGGGGTAGGTGGGAATGTATGGGGAGAGGTAAGAGGGAAGGTATGGGTAGAGGTAGGGGGAGGGGAAGGGGGCGGGAGCGGGGGAAGGACTGGGGAGGACACACACTTTCTAATGTGGTGGCCCTGCTTCCGCCTTTTGTACGTCCTCTCATGCTCCTGCTTGCGCTGCAGCTGATGCTGCTGCTGCTGCTGCTGCTGCTGCTCCCGCTGCTGCTCCCGTTGCTGTTTCTGCTGGTGGTGGTGCTGCTGCTGCTGCTGCTGTTGCTGTTGATGTTGCTGTTGGTGCTGCTGTTCCTGCTGATGGTGCTCGTGCGGGGGAAGCGCCATGAGTTGACGATTCTAGGCACTACCCACCACGAGACAGGCCGCGTGAGGCGGGTGACCCAAACGGCTGTGCAGCCACACCTGCTGTGCGCCGAAAATGCTGGGCAAGCGGAAAGGTGGGTAGGAATATGTTTCGCTTGAAGGGCGCAGTGTCTATGGCGCTGACAGCGAATGTCGCTGATCAGCGTGATCCTCGTCAATTATTTCGACATGCTTCGATCGTGCTATCGTCGCCAACTCCCTGCTCACGACCCTCTGGGCCTCAAGTCCACTGTGGGTCTGCTCACGGTCACGCACGAAGGCGCGAGTTGCCCTTGCGCATCCGTCAAGGCTTGGGTGGATAGGCGGTGGGTGGAGGCGGGCCAGTGCGCCTTCGGCTTGGCTGGGCCGACCAGCAGAAGAGCGCGCGAAGATTTGAATTTTGAATGTAAAGAACGAAAGAAGTTGAGCGTTCAAAAAAGGGCTGAGCAAGGCCATCATACTTTCTTTTTGGGGAGCATGATACTCTGAAACAAGCAGCATTCTTTTGTAGTGGACAATGAACAAGACATGAGAGAAAAACATGTCACACTATTTAGATGAAATACCACATTCAAATTATACAAATATGTAATATGTTATAAATTTCAATTTATGATTGGAAAAAAAAAACTTAGCCCTTGGCATAAAAGTGAATTCAGCCAACGAATATGCCTTGATTCAACCTTTGTGTGATCATTTTATGCATAGAATAGTCATTGATACTTAATTCAATTTCAAATTACTCGAATTCTTACGGACACAACATGATTAATGCAACACATATGGACACAAATTTCCATCTTACATCTTGAACAAAAAGGATTCATAATTCGAACCATTAACCTTAAAAGATGTAAATTCACAGCCAAAAAATGTATATAAACACACTATTGCACGATTTTCCAACATGATATTCAAGCAAGCATTCATGCATATGTGAAATCGAGTTTTCACATCCATAATAGGTGGTCCGCTCGTTCCAAAACATATCTCAGTGTGTTACACCGAGCCGGACAAAGGTGGTTCACATGGAAGAGGTGTGGGATAAGAGACGATTCGGGTGTTTGAGACAAAGGGATAATTTGTATTTTGCAGTAAGTGTACTTCAATGGCAAGTGTCGAGTGAGTCAAGCAGATACATACAATGTCGAGAGTGAGAATAAGGCATCATTCGGGTCATCGGTGTTCCATCCAGGCAGCGTGTGTGAGGTTTCTCCGCGAGTGGCTTACTAAAAAAACCCCGCTAAAAAGCTAGGGAGCTTCGAGAATATCGAGGCGCTTGTTTATGGAAGTCTAGCGCCGTCGAGAAGTCGACCAAACGATGTCCGAACATCGATATGGTTCGCGAAATTTCTGTCGTCCTCTCTGGAAGGTGGTCAGAGTTGTTAGAAACCTCTGAAACAAAGGTTGGGTTTGTTGGCCAAAATGTCCTCGGCCGAACAATTAAAAGAACATGGAAGTTGTCGCCCGGTGGGTCATGTTTGTAAGAAAAAAAATGCCCACACGTGAAGTTTAGAGATTCGGTACGTCGGGGATGTAACAATGTGCACGGTAAACAGAGAAAGAAACCAGGTTTGCACATCGCACGCACTTAAGACATAAGAAGAATGTGTTGTCATGCTTCGGGAGACCCATGCACACTTTGCCCATTGTTGTCGTGTCAAGGAATTGTTGACACACCAGTGTCTCTTAATTGCAACCACGTGGACAAAATTGTAGGCAAAAGGAGAGCCAAAGAACTCGTAACTGGTTTTGTGTGAGGCCTTTGAGCTTGTTCCTCATTAAAGAGATCATGAGCATCTGTGGTAGTTATGATGCCTCGGCAGGGTTTTCAGCCAACTGGATCTTCAGCTGGCCAACACCTTGGAATCCCACTGCTAGGTGGGTAGATGAAGAATAGGCAAAAAGAGCACATATCACATACCCTCGTAGCTTACGTGAAACTGAACTGCTCCATGTTGGGTGTAGTGGAATTCCCTAGCTTTCAAGTTTTAACTTTGAGGTCAAGTTGTCTGATTTTCTGGAGGTACTGATTAGTTTTAGCGCGCAGCCGGTGCCACGTGGCTTAAGCGGGGATCCCTGGCTTGTGGGCGGTTGAACGGGATGGCTTGAGGGTTGGAGACCCCCAAGCCGAGCATAACTGGCCTAGTCGACCAAGGCTTTTTCTCGGTTCGCTACATTGGTGTTAGAGCACAAGGGTTTAAGTCCAACACATGGGTGCCGAGGGAAGCTTACTTATAGCGGGGGGGAGTGTAGCACGCGGCTGGTGCCACTTGGCGCAAGCGAGGGTTCGTGACCCGTGGGTGGTTGGACGGGATGGCTTGAGGGTCAGAGACCCTCGAACACTGCGGCTTTAGCCTGGTCGGCCAAGGGTTTCTTCCTATTCTCTACATTATTCATCATTGGCAATGTTGCCAATTGGTTTGTCTCCACCCAAGGGTGGCAAGGACACCCCACACAAATTCATCGAACTGGTTCCCTCATTGACCGTGGCTATGTTTCCATACCTCATGTTGTGTTGTCTTTTCCATGTCACTAAAATCCATTGTTGCTATTGTCCTATAGCTACTCATGCCTTGTGTGTGTGTGTGTGTGTGTGTGTGTGTGTGTGTGTGTGTGTGTGTGTGTTTGTATGCGTGTGTGTATGTGTGTGTGTGTGTGTGTGTGTGTGCGTGTGTGTGTGTGTGTGTGTGTGTGTGTGTATGTGTGTGTGTGTGTCTCTGTGTGTGTGTGTGTGTGTGTGTGTGTTTATTTGCGTGTGTGTACGTGTGTGTAGAAGCGTGTGCATGTGCGTGTGGATGTAGCTCTCTCGCCTACTATCCTTGAGTTCCAACAAGGATAAAAGCCGTGCTACCAGTCTCCCCGATGTGGCCTCTAGCACAGATCACAATATCCGGTAGCCGTGTATGAGTGGCTTTCTGTCCTCAACTTAACATGCAACTTCTACACAGAAAATTCCATGCTTAGAAAGTAGCAACCAGTTGTTTTCCATCACTGCCTGTACTTGCCAACGATAGTCGATGGATAGCTGTGGCACAGCCTGTTAGCCTCTACGCAGTTGCGCAACATATGTTTTCGAAGACCATGGTTTGTAAAATTCATTGGTAATACCTCCGTGTCACCGCCTCTTGGATTGTTTGCCACTGACAGCAGCATCAAAAGCAGCGCTAGCTTATTGCATTAGCCAGAATTTGTTGGAATTGATAGCCAGCTACTTTAGCGTCTGGCAACAGCCACAAGCCAAAACTTCATTTGTAGCTGTCAAACTTAATAGCTCCTGTAATCATAGCTCTCGGTTAAAACTATTGACCATGATGTGTAGCACATTGTAGCAGCTATAGCACCAACTGAAGCATTGCAGCTGGTCTCATGATCACAACAACCAGTCTCAACCATAGCAATATGCAACATGCAATACAACTGTTGTGGCATCACTGCGGTAGTAGTGGGGATGTTAGCAGGGATCGGCAACAGTAGTGAGCATCTTGTAGAGGTCAGAAATGCCATAAAACATGCATCATTGTAGCCAATAGTTGAAGCTGGCAGTTGTAGAAATCCCGTAGTAGCAGTGAAAGCCAGTAGGGACCCGTTTAGAATGGCAGCAACAGCCAATATCCCGTAGAAGGATGCTCAATCTGGCAACAACAACAACAACAACAACAACAACAACAACAACAACAACAACAACAACAACAACAACAACAACAACAACAACAACAAGTTGATGACAACAGAAACCGATTGCATTAGCATCGAATGGAAGAGGTTGATGTAAGGTAACAACATCACCCATCATTAGTAGGAGCTGGTCGTTATCACAAGTAGTCTATGGTAGTTTTGGGAGCAGGCAATAGAAACAGGAGCCAGTATTGGCTGGTATAATCTAGCAGCAAGAGCATCCACGAGACATGGTAGTAGGAGGATTCCTCCTCTTCCACACTTAATTGAACCGTAGCTTATACTATTGCCACAACAACTCCAAAAACAAGAGATACATCCTCACCCGAATCTCCACTTATTCTTGCATCTCCTCCCGAGGTAAAAGAAACACACCACATGGACCAAGAGCTCAAAGACTGGCATGAGAGGGAGAATCACCTCTATGAGCTTAAGCACAACCCCACGGAGAACCTCAAAGTGTTTTACAACCACCCCGTAAAGGAGGAGTAATAAAAATCATGGGAAAAACAATGCCAAAATACGTCTAATGACATAGCATTGCCACAGGGAAAATCTCCATGGACGTGGAGGACTCCAATGCATCGACCAAGACAAAGTCCAATAAGAGGTCCCGCTCTCGCGCCCCTCAGGAATCTCCACCAGCACCATTGTTTTTCTCATTCTTGCTCCTCCATTCCACCCTTATGATAAATGTCTCCTCCTACTCCTATAGTACCATATACCCATGGCATTGCAATGATTACCTTAGAAGTTGAAATCATTGTAGTGGAAACCTTTGTAGAAACCACACCCGCAACACAAGCCCTAGTTAGCACCAATGCAGGACATACAAGGTCGTGGTTTCACTTGGACCACTTGCTATCTGGACAAACATGTTGTTGCACAGGTGTCGGATACGGTGACCACGATTGCAAAAGCCTCGACTACATCGTCTTCTGAAGTCATGGCACTTTGTATTTCCACCATTCTTATTTTCATAGCTTCATCTACTATGTCGTCTCCGATTCACCAAGCAACAACACTCATCTCCACCATTACAGCTATAGCCTCTATCTCTCTAGTGGTTCCTACAGGTTGTCGATGTCTCCTCATTTTAGCCGCATCTACCGTGCGCACTCTTGCTATGTCAGTTACAATAGTTTTGCTTGCACTCTTCTCTATTGGGCTCTAACAACCAAGCAATGCTCCAGTATACCCCATTGTTTTTGGCTTGTGGTACTTCTTCTCCCTCTTGGTATTCTTCTTTTGTTTCTCAGCTTCTTTGCAGACCATTTGTTACCCTCTTGGAACAACTCCATATTTTTCCCGCACGTTGGGGCAAAAGGAACTCTACCTACAATATTCAACGTTGTAGTGACCTTGTGGAACTACATCATGCAAGTTATTAGTAGGATGTTGATGAAGAAAGCCAAGGAAAGGAGGATGATGACTATGTCAAATTTTCCAATCACATTGCTGACATGGTCATGGCTTGTCCCCAACCAGCATTGAACTATACTATTGCTGGCACTACTGTTGTTTCCATTGCCATGTCTTTCAATAATGTCCATGCTTTCTCTCCGTTGTGGGGTGGACCCCCAATCCCAGCATCTATCGTTGTCGACGTGGCTACAAGCACTATTGCAGCCCGTGTATTTTAAGCAACACCACATCCAAAAGCGTGGGAGAACTTGGACACACGGTAGCCATAACTTTGATTACTCTTTCCCTCTTGTTTTCAGAGACTTTAATCGGTGCCTGAGCTCAAGGGTGCAAAATCTGGTAGCACTGTCATACCCCTGATCCCCTCGAACACCGATTCTGCCCACACTACTTGTGGTCTGATTACAACTGGACTAAATGACCCCAATGACAAGACTTGCATTTACAAAAATGACCCCGCTCATCTTATGACAGCCAATCCTGCTGGTGCCTGATGTGTTATCGGCCATCACATGACCTTTCTTCGTACTGACTTTGTGGTTCTCGGTCCCATCGCATTCCTTCGGTCTGTTGGCATAGGGCATGGTCACTCATTTCTTGTCCAAAGCGTTAGGGTGGTAGAATTTCATGGTCCGTCTCGCCCATTGTACATTGTTTATGTCCTCTTTATTTCTGCTCTTGAGCTCAGCTTGCTCTCCATTTGTTCTTGCAAAAGGATGGCTCTCTCTATTGAGCATAAGACGATGTAGTCGAGGCTTTTGCAATAGATTTTGCAATAGTGGTTACCGTGACTGCCCTCCACACTCGTGTTGTCTTTTGTGCCTCGGCTATTGATGACCTATATCACGTGTCTCGTTGCACTTCCTCTATCATCTCCCCTTCCTCCACATCTACTTATGTGTTTGTCACCGGTGTTCTCTCCCTTGAGCACCAACATTTCCTACATTGTCGCATTTGCCATGTGAGCTCAAACACAATGTCCAAGCTCCTTTGGAATCAACCAGCCCTCGGTCATGACATAGTTTCCTTCGACAATCCACCCAACCATCTCTTCCACACTCATGGTAAGATGCATTGCTACACTTATCCTGATTCCACCTTTTTTAAACTGCGTCCACTCAAGTTGGTTGACTCAGATCTTCTTCGTCCCCTTCCTTCTGGTTCTCTTGAAGATCGAGGGTGATATTTTCTCATCTTGACAGATGATTTTGCATGTGTGCCTTGACGTTTCCCCACAGGAGAAGGCTTGGAGGTTTTGGAACCCTGTTCACCACCACATCGATGAGTCTCGATATGCCTCACCCGGGGTCTGATCTCTAGCTAATGGCAATCCTATTATTCAGGCTCTCCATCCAGTGGCCTTGTTGGCTCTCATTGACATACCCACTTTTGTGCTAGTGTCAATCCATCGTGGCACATCTCCCCAGTGTTGGTCCCCTCTGGCACACCTACTCATGTACATGTGTAAGTCCCCTATGGTACACCTACTCCCATGCCAGAGTCAGTCCCCTTTGGTATGCCTGTTTGTGTGCCCGTGTCAGTCCCCTTTGGCACACCTGCTCTCTTGCCAAGTAGGCACACCTGTGCCTATTTTAACTTGCTCGGGCACACATGATCTCGTGCTAATGGGAGTATCCCTAGTCACACCTGGTCCTCTTCTTACACCCATTGCCTCTCAGTGCGAGCCTACATGTGTCCATTGTCACCCTGCATCCTCTCTCTTTCCTCCTGATCATGCAACCCCTGTGGTTGCAGACCAAACGCCTGTTGCGTAGCCAGATGTGAGCACCTCAGCTTTTGGCTACTCTTTTGATCCCGGTGGCTTTCTTTGACCATTGGACAGCCAAATCGACACCCACACGTCCTCATCTTAGTGTTTGAAATTGGTGCTTGTTGTCTTGACAGTTTTTGTTGTGATTGAAAACATACTAATGCGTTGTGTTCAATCACGACCGTCTCGTCCCAATTAGTGTCCTCAAGGTAGAAACGCTACATCCACATAGTGTGTACCACATCAAGGAGCTCTTGATCACCAATCATACACCGCATGTAACAGCCGTGGGCTGTTTTATGACTAACTTCTGAACCCAAAACGTAGGCCCTCAGATAGTGTAGTCCAAGGAGAGGTAGCGAATGGTTGCCTCAGCCCTTTTGGCTGAGACAAACCGCGCCAGAAATGTATGTAGTCGTCATAGGGCATAATTGTAAACATGCAACCTAATCCTACTTCTTACACGTGGCATTTCCACACCGGAAACATGACCCTAGCTTTATTCTAGGATTTGGGGAGGAGTGACGTGACGGATTTTCCATCGCGCACTCCTTTCTCCTCAAATCCGGCCACGGGTTGTTTTCCAGGCTAGAGTCAAAATCGACTCTAGCCCATATTGTTTTCCGGGCTTCGGCTCTTCGAAACCTGAACCTCAAGTACCCGAAGTACCTGATAGCTATTTAAAGACCATTTTAACTATAAAAATGGTCCGTACACTACATACTCCCCCCTTTGCTTCGAACCGTCCCGGTTTGTCTTTGTTGATGGAGGTTTGATAATCCCGTACTTCGTGATGTAAATCAAACAGAAAGAAGTGCAAGCAAGATCACATATGTGAAATCTTGTCATCCGCAACACGGTTGCATCACGTTCATGCACAATCAGCCACGCACTTGTGGTTTTTGTGATTATGGTCATTTTCGTACAACATCCAGTGTTGATCGCATAGTCCCATGGCTCTTGCCAAGATGAGACACATACAATCCTTGTACGTTCTTCACAAGAGTTGGTTATTCTTCACCGAAGACTCATCATACGTGTGTATCGATGGCATGGTCGATGCCTTTTGGGAGGTACGTTGTCAACGATGTGATGCCAAGTTGGAAGAGGGTACATAGGATGAATTTTCCCACATTCCATGTGGTACGTGTTCAGTAAGGTGTTGTGGTGATGCCTCCTCCCCCTTTGCAAGGAGTGTCCCTACGACCAATCAATCGGATGTCCCCACGAAAACTGTCGAGCTCCACACAAAAATTCCCATGTTGTTTGGACATGATCTCTTCCAATGGGTTGTTGCCGAGGTGGTACCTCCCTGCAACATTATCAATACGTGCAATCCAAAATGCAGACATCAATCCTCTTGGTTTGCAACCACGTGTTCATGACCCCGAGTAGGTCTACTAGACCTCTTTCAGCACCTACATGCTGGTTGGTTGAACTCAACCAAGCTCCACCAAGCCCATGTGACTTTCATGCTAGTTTTATCTTAGGGTTGGGAGGCACCAAGGTCCTAAGACATGGTTGCTAAGCACCCTTGTTTTTCCTCTAAAAGATTGCACCCATCCTTGAAGGAGGTGGCATTGGTCCTCTGGCACGCGTAACATTCGTCAACGTCCGTCATTAGACATGACAATGCTTCGACCTAGATGATCTTGGTTTCAACCATCATCTCCTCATTTCTGTCTAAAATGTATACCGTAGGCTACCGCTCACGTCCTTGTCAAAAGCACACTGCTTTTGCGCTAGGTTAGCTGAGATAACCGATCTCAACGACCATGGATTCAATCCAAAAACAAAGTGTTCATCATATGGTATTCACCCAACGGGTGTACCATGATCACAATCATTGCGGTACACATTAGAAAAAAACCTTTGGGGTGTCAATTCCATGTGATTGTGATCGAACACTTCCGAATCACATCCGGTGATCCTGGAACAACTAGTTCCTCAATCTGTTTGCAATTATGTAATCGCGTGCAGGTGTTCCATTCATGATCCCGTGAAGGATCTTGACTGGATTTTGTTTGCCAAGTTGCAACAACCCATGTTGCTTCAATGTCTTCTACTATGTACATTCGGTGCTTCCATATGCCTCGAGCGAGGCACTCGTGGAAGGGATCGCCCTCATTGAAGACATCCCGGAAAAACACCCACCATTGTGGATACCACCGCAGCGACATCCAAAATTGTATTATACTTGCGTTCGGCAATGTACTTCAATTGAACCATTCCCAAAACCAAGGGGCTTGAGTCGCTTCAACGTGACCTTTCAGGTCAGTGAAGCATGGGCCGACTACACCGTAGTCATTATGATCTCTCCCGGAGATTGGTTTTGTTCCAACAAATTGGATTGCTGGTGCTACACCATGCCTTGGTATGACCAGAATCCATCGGTATGATGTTTGAAGAGCGTGACGTACACAACTAGTGTACCGTGTTACAATGGCCTCAACTTTGAGACATTTCTCAAAACATCAAAAGAATTTGATGAGAAACATCATTTCTCAAGGCCCATCGTGAAGAGTCCATTCACATCCACATTTTTGACACACAGGTCATTACTTTACCTTTGTTAATTGAACTCGTGTGGTCGGTCGGACCACCAATATGTAGGTGCTAACACACTGAAGAACTTGCCTGTAGAACCACTTTGCACATAGATCGTATGCTTTCATTTGGTGGTCTATCGCAAGCTAGCACAATGAGGCAACGGTTGCCGAGCTTTGCTAGTTGATACAACGGGGTGTGATCAGTACCCATGTTATTGGTGCAATGGGCATCTTATAGCATGTGTTGTACCTTCAACACTAGCACCGCTAGTCCATTCAGAACTCATGGCCATAGTGCATTCGACACTCGCATCCGTGGTGAATGCGGCACCCATGACAAAAGTGCAACCCGCAACTTCCGTACATCTCGCAATCGGCGTCTACAACAATGGTACATTTGGCACTCGCGTTGATTTAACCAACGCAACCATCGGCCATGCATTCAACGCTCTTGGGGATAGTGTGTTTGGTACTCGCGAGAATGCTTCAATTCCATCTCTGATGTTGGTCATGCTCCCAGTGCAATCGTCACTTGGCAATTTTTTTGGGATTGGCCCTTGATTGGGGATTCTCACCATTGCGTTTGTTGAGTACAATCGGGACTCACATGTTCCTTTTAGCAAAAATCCAAGCACAAGTGACGTATCCAGTATCATTGGTGCAGGCGGCATCAACCTGGATGTGCAATCGACATTTTCTTTGGTCACATCTCCACAGACCATGAGCAGTGCGTTTGGCACTAGCATCACAAATGCATTTTGCATCCATGATCAAAGTGCAACTAGCACTTTTATAGTGTCTGACACCGACAAAAGTTCTGCACCCAGCACGTGTGCTATTGCCAGTTGTGCAATTGGCACTTGTGTCGATAATGTGGCCGATGCAGGTATAAACGTGCAATTGGCACTCGTTTTGTGCAACTCACACATCTCATGTTGTTGCGGTGAGTAGATGAGTTGTTGAGTGGTCGCAGCACGTTCAGTGCCTATATTTAGTTCAATCGAGGTGTAGCAGATTCGGCGGGATCCTTGGCCAACTAGGCCAAAACCACGGTGCTTGAGGGTCTCTGGCCCTCAAGCCATCTCGTCTCACCGCCCACGGTCCCAGGTGACCCTGTTCAAGCCACGTGGCTCCTTCGACCGGTCGGCGTGGCACTTCCACGATACACGAGAATTCGTCTCGATTCACACCATCGTTGTTATCTTCTAGCCCGGTGCATGCCATAGTGGTTGTTTCGCGTAAACAAAATTGTTTAGCACAATGAACAACCGACTTGAGCCATGTCATGGCGTTTTAGCGGTCACCCATTTCGGGTCTAGATTTTCATAAAAAACCCCAAATTCGAGGTTGCTAAAAATGCACGCACGATCTGTGCGTAATTTCTCATGGTGAATAAACGTGCATCTATTGTACGTCAAATGCTAGTTTCATCGCATGGAACAACTTGTTCCTTTGAAAAATACACCTCATGGTGTCCTTGGAAAATGGTCGACTTTCCTTTTTTCCTTCATTCATAGGGAAATGGATTTAGAATATTCCAGGAAACCAGAAATATTCTAGATCTCAATCGGAGCTTTTTACCAAGTCACGATGGCAAACCCATGATTGACACGGCCAGTCCAGGGCTCGAGGAAATCGTCCTCGCCTCTTGTGCTAGTGGCACCAAGAGATTTTTTTTAAGACAATTATGAAGCTCAGTCTTAGTTTCGAAATGGTTTTTACGGCATACAAATCGGGTACCAAACGGATTATTTACCCTCCGGTATGTGTGGAACCAACCGGGGTAATAAATAGAGAGCATTTTGGAGAAGAAAAGAAAACGTCTTGTCCAAGAGTTGATCCCTTGACCTCTACGCCCTATTTTGTGGATTTACAGCTGCGCTACTTGCGCATGCTTGAATGTACGTCTGCACTTGTTTGATTTGATGTATGTGTTGTGCGGGGCCATTCCACCGTCGGAGAGGGGAGGAGGGAGGAAACTTCCTTCCCTCCTTCCTTCTTGGACCGTGGGCCCATGTGAGGGGGGAAAGAGGGAGGGACGCCCCCTCTCCTTCCCCGCTGGGTTGTCGGCCCTTGTGAGAGAGGGAGGAGAGGGAGGATCACCTCCTCTTCTCCTCCTTGGGCTATCGGCCCTCGGGGGGGGGGGGGAAGAGGGGGAGAAACGGCTCCCCTCCTTCCCCCATTGGCCGTCGGCCATGTGTGGGGGGAGGGAAGGGGGGGACGTCCCCTTTCCTCCCCCTCGAGCCTTCAGCCTCGTGAGAAGGGGGGAAGAAGGGGGAGGCATCCCTTCTCCTCCTCCATGGGCCATCCGCCCACCGGGGGGGGGGGACATCCCCTCTCGTCCCCCATGGCGTCGTCGGCGTCATGGGCGAGCGGGAGAGGGGACTTGCCCCTCTCCTCCCTTACGACGCTGTCGGCGCCATGGCGGAGGGGGAGAGGGAGGGGTTCGTCCCTCTCCTCCCTTTTGGTGCCATCGGCACAAACGGTGAGGGGGAGGGGGGGCTCGTCCCTCTCGGCGCCGTCGGCGCCATGGACGCAGGAGGAGAGGGACAGAATTGCCCCTCTCCCCCCCCTCGGCGTCTTTGACGCCATGGACGAGAGGAAGAAAGGGGGTTGGCCCCTCTGTCCCCTTGACGCTGTCGGTGCCATGAAATGGGAGGGAGGTGGAGCTTCTCTCTCCTCCCCTTGGTGCCGTCGGCAGTGAGGTCAGGGGGAGGAGAGGGAGCTCGCCCTTTCCTCCACCCGGCGCTGTCGGCGCCATGCTAGGAGGGGGGGAGAGGACGAGGGAAAGAAGCCTATCCCTTCACCCGGGGGAGAGGGGAGTGGGGATCCACTCTCCCTCCCTCCCTCTCTCTCGTCCTCGGTGAGACCGGTGAGGGCTATCGGCCCGTCCGTCAACAAATGGGTTCTTGGTGCCTTGGCCCGGTTGTCGAGGCCAAGTAGCCGCCGGTGGGGCGGCGTTTGCTCACGGTCATGAACCACAGTTTTCTTTTTTCTGGCAATCCCGACTGGGGAGTAAGCTCGACGGGAGCTTATCGGCACTCAAACGAGCTACTTTTTTACGGTGGGCGGCATTTGGCCATAGACACGCAGAAAAACAATCTCAATTACGATTGACAAATGGCGTTGCTTGAAAGCTCGATCCAACGGACGGTCGGGACCAATTTCAGAGCTATTTTGCGGACGTTGGCTCTGATGCCAATGTAATAGTCGTGGACTGTTTTACGACTAACTTCTGAACCCACAACGTAGGCCCTCAGATAGTGTAGTCCAAGGAGAGGTAGCGAATGGTTGCCTCAGCCCTTTTGGCTGAGACAAACCGCGCTACAAATGGACGTAGTCGTCACATGACATATTTGTAAACATGCAACCTAATCTTACTTCTTCCATGTGACATTGCCACGCAGAAAACAGAACCCTAGCTTTAGTCTAGGAGTGGGGGAGGAGTGACGCGATGGATTTTCCATCGCGCATTCCTTTCTCCTCAAATCCGGCCACGGGTTGTATTCCGGGCTAGAGTCGAACTCGACTCTTGCCCGTATGTTTTTTTCCGGGCTTTGGCTCCTCGAAACCTGAACCTCGAGTACCCAAAGTACCCGATAACTATTAAAAGACCATTTTCAACTATAAAAATGGTCTGCACGCTACACTGCCCCTTTGCAGGGATGGGCTCCCAGCTCTCTTAACCAACTGAATTACCATTATACATGAGGAGTGCTCTGAGTCCTACTACCGATGTGTCACATCGTACCTCGCAGTGTTGCAAGTTATCCGGAAGACCTAAGACTGGCATTGTGGATAGTTCCTTGACTTTTTTTTTCTTGGAGTCAGTTGTTCATTCCTCAAACACGTCCTTTGCATGAGCATGATGAGTGGAGCTACCAAGGTTGAATACCCTTGCATCGACTGTCGAAAGCAATTTAGAAGGCCGAGTAAAGACTTAATGTGTTTTACGTTTTCTCAATGCAACCAATCCACCATAGCTTGGATCTTTCATTTGTCGTCGTAGATGCTGTTCTTGCCAACTTTGTGTCCAAGGTAGTTGAGCTGCTCTTGTACAAACTTGCCCTCGCTCACTTTCACGTAGAACTTCTGTACCCAAAAGATCATAAGAATATTGTCCAAGTATTTATGTGCTCTTCCATTGCTTTGGAAATAAATTAGCTATCATTGAGATAATCCAAGACAAAATAATCGAGTTGTTTGGTGAACCCTTGGTTCATTTCTTCTTGGAAGGTTGCGTGAACATCTGTCAGCCCAAAACACAAAACCCAAAACAGATAATGTCTCGTGTGCACCTAAGATGCTATTTTGGGCACATCATCTTCCGAGATGTATATTTGATGGCGCCCTTGGGAGAGATTCGAGGAAATGTATGTTTTCACTCCGTGGCATTGGTAAAAAAAGTTCTCAATTCTTGGAGTTGTCTCAAGGATCATCAGTTTCTTCTAATGCCTCATAACAAATCGTCAGTGAAATTGATTTCAAAATATGATTTCCTTTTGGACACTGGTTAATCCTCGGTTTCTATTCACTATTGTATTGTTTGGGCGAACAACTTAAAGCCAAAAACTAGTTGATCGAATGAATAAACTCCGATAAAGGACATTTGCCTGTTCAATTATTCAAAACATGCTTGCTCTCCAGTTCTGCCAACTGCTGCCCCACTAACCCGTTGTCCTACAATTCCACTATCACGGTTGCATACTTATACTTTTGCCTGTTGCTGCACTATCACACTAACATGCGAGCATGGCTCCCTGCTGCTACGATATACTACAAAAACCAACTATCAGTGCCCATGAGTCTAGCGATGTCCCAGATCATGCGCACATAGTGGAACATCACCAAAGTTAAGGATCGCGGATGAGGTGTCCTCATTCGATCACCAAACAATATTGTCCACTAGTCAAGTGTTGAAAAAAACTAAGAAACTATATGAACAATTTGAACACGGAAGTAGCGAAGAAAAACAAGGATCACTAAATTTGGATAAGCTCAATGATCAAAACAAAAAATCACTAGGGTACAACGGTTTTGTAAGCAAGACGAGGATAATATTCTATGTGGAGACCAAGCTTCAACAGTCTTTAAAACTCTACATAAACATTGATTGATGGAGGCTGCAGGGATGTACTAATATAGAGAACAAGGCGTTGTGTTGGACTCGGGAGACCTTAGAGCGCGATTATCTCACAATTCCATGACCAGCTTGTGATAGGTCATGTCGGACCTTAAAAGAGGAGACAAGCACTCTCGGACATCTATTGGTGGCTAGGAATTAGTGCTGATGTTTGTAAGTATTGCAAGGCATGCGACCATTTCTTCGGATCAAGGCCAGGAACAAGAAGCCTTCTGGACTCCTCCAACAACTTCCATCCCTAGGACTCCATGGGCGTACATCGGCATGGAGTTTATTACTATTCTTTTGGACACGTCATGTGACCACAGTAAAACACTAGTGGTTGTGGATCTCCTCGCATGTATGACACACTTCATTCCTTCAACCGCTGAGGTGAACGCATAAGAGGCCACATGTCTCTTCTTCGAGGGTGTTGTGAAGTACAACAGCTCACCATTGTGCGTTATCTCCAGTCAAGATTGAAACTTTGCTAGTAAGATCCGGCAAAAGATACACGAGTACCTTTGCATCGAGTCATAAATGTTAGCAACATTTCACACTCAAACTGACGCACAAGCATAACACATGAATCGCACTCTGGAGAAAATGCTTCGCATGTATGTAAACCCTACCATATATGTCTTGGACGTATTCCTAGCACCGTTGCAATATGTGGTGAACATCTCAGTAAGTTTGTTCACACCATTTGTGTTGAATTGTGGTTGGCATCTAGTGTTGCCCTCTTCGTTGCTGAAGAATGGGAGTATTGAAGGACATGTTTCCTTTGCTTGAGCCTTTTCCATGCGCAAAAACTCCGTGTTACATGAGGCGAAGGGTCACTTACAAGTAGCTCCGTAATGAAAAGGCATTTGGAGACAAATTTTGTTGGGAGGTCTCGTTTGAAATCGGCGACAAGGTTTTGCTTAGCACCAAGAGCCTTAAGTTGAAGTCTCCAGGGCCATAGTTGTTTTACTTGGATTGAGCCATTCACCATCATAACACACATTGGGCAAACCGCGTACTGATTGCTACTTCCGTCGACTATGAAGATGCATGATGTTTTTCATGTGACCACGTTGGCTCCATTCACGACAGAAGGAACTGTGATCAGAGACTAGCGATAGTCCTTGTTGTGGACGGCCTGTACGAGGTCCTTTGCCTTATCCTACACGCAGAGTGTACACTTTCGTTGTGGGTTGTTAGCAAGAACCTCGTTCACTCGGCCGGTTGTGGACGCGAACATAACTCATAGGAGCTGGAATCCAGTACCTCATTCTTGGGGCGGGTGCCCTCAAGGGTGGTAAACGAATTCTAATGGGAGCCGGCAGCTCGCACGCATTGACGGATGGTAGGGAAACCATGTGGACAGAGAAATAGTGAATACCATTACCGCCGGGCGACATTCATGGACAACGACCATTGAAGGTTGGGGACGTCCAACATTGTTGTTGCGCGGGCACTTCAGCCTCAAGGGAGGAGACCGCTGGTTGTGTTGATCAACAATCTGCAACTTGGTCAAAGTACCGTGCTTGTGTTAGTGTTTAGTTGGTGACTGACGTTGTTAATCTTCTTTCACAATGTTGAGGTTTGACTATTCGACGTTTGTTTTCAGCGAGAACCGGGACGCTTCATAACAAGTGCAAAATAATGAACCGGGAGGGCCGGTTTGCCCCCTCCCCCTATCTAGCCGGTGGCCAGCCACTCGCTAGCGGGCAACGGGCTACGTGGAAGGCCGGTTGCTGATCAAGTGACCGATCAGTCACCCGTCAGCTTGCCACCTGTTGCTGCTCGAGCTGTTGGCTCGATCCGTTCATGAGAGGCCACGAGGGCCTCGAGGCTGAGGTCCGTTGCCTCATGCCCTTGCCCTTGCATGCCCTGCCCGCCAACGAGAGCAAGCAAGGACGGGGGATTGAGTGAGCGAGCGAGAGGTTGATACACACGAGAGAAGTTGACGCAAAATCGTTAGACGTACCTTGCACAAGTCTTTGCGCCGTTGCGTCAGAAACGTAACTTGGGTTTTTCTGTGTATAGACAATGAATTTCAAACACGGGAAACTCATGCAAACTCACAAGTTTGAGNTGACCGATCAGCCACCCGTCAGCTTGCCACCTGCTGCTGCTCGAGCTGTTGGCTCGATTCGATCATGAGAGGCCACGAGGGCCTCGAGGCTGAGGTCCGTTGCCTCATGCCCTTGCCCTTGCATGCCCTGCCCGCCAACGAGAGCAAGCAAGGACGGGGGATTGAGTGAGCGAGCGAGAGGTTGATACACACGAGAGAAGTTGACGCAAAATCGTTAGACGTACCTTGCACAAGTCTTTGCGCCGTTGCGTCAGAAACGTAACTTGGGTTTTTCTTTGTATAGACAATGAATTTCAAACACGGGAAACTCATGCAAACTCACAAGTTTGAGGTAACGTGCGTCCCTTTTGGGACCTAGACCGAGGGGGCAAGAAAAAAGTGGAAGTGGGCTTCTAGAGACTTGACATATTTGAGCCTCCCTACATGGGTCATTGATGACGAAGGGGGAAAGCCCTTCCAATGTGCAAACTCCGAAGACGACCTCTCTGCAAGAGCTGGAGACATGGCCTGTTACATTTTCGTCGTGGTTGAAGCCCTGAGTCGAGTAGAATGGCTATAAGTTTTTCTGGACTGATCGGTTCCGGTGCTCGGTTTTGAAATAATCTTTCAAGGTGTTGTTCCAAGTTATGGTGATGACAGTGGAATGGACAACGACTTGATGAAAGGTTTTGTTGCAGCTTGCGTGGTGGATGGTGAGATGTCAATGGAAATATGAGTTACAAACATAACGTAAAAAAGATGTTGCACAAAAACAGGGCACCGTAGATCCTCATCGCTAGGGTGAATTGGAAGGCATGGCGTAAATTTCAGGTCCAAGTACGGCATTGATAACATTGATGGCCGGATTGATTGAGCAGCTTTTGCTCTTTGTCACACTCGATCTAAGCAAGTGGAAATGCATGAATTTCATGTAGTTTAGTTTAATCATACTGAGGTGCATGGTCAGGTCATCACATGTGAAGTTTCTCTCGCAAAATCTATCTTCCTTGATTTGTATGACACCAAACAAGCAAATGCTTAAGGCATGATGACCATTACAATAGGTAGATATTGGAGATGGAATCATGAACTTGTTTTAGTAGAGATGAACTTTTAAGATTACATAGCTCTGTGCAAGGGGTCCATCAGTTAGAAGTAAGTAGACACTTGACCGTCCGGTTATCTGTTATCTGTTTTTACTTGTCCGGTCCTTCACTTTTGAGAGTTGAATTTTGTTCATAAACTTTAATTTAATAAAAATATGTTTTTTTTGTTGTTTTGGATAAAAATATGTGTGGTTGTGTGGTGAAAGAAAGCATAGAAGAAAGTTGGCAAGTTAATTGGAAACAGGTTGAAAAATATGAAAAGATAAGCACGAAGGATGTGATTTTTCCAATATGAGCGAAATTTTTTATTTTGTATTCTGTTTTAGTAGAAGTTTAAGAAGAATACGAATTTCAAGATGTTAGATTCTTATCGTCTCTATTATAGGCGTAGGTGTTGCTTTATTGCAGATAAATAATTATTTTATTTTTTATGATAAATTTTAAAATATTTACAGATGTTTCATTATTCATGTTACATGTTCCTGGTTTGCTGTTTTCAAGAATCGGGTTCCTATGGTGAAGTTGTTTCCCATGTACCATCTGGTTACAACCATCTGCCGGAGAAAGAGATCGACATGGGTGCTGGTCGACTTTGTCGTACATCATTTCCTGTGGTGGTCTGCAATACCCCTAAAGCATTTCGTTGTGGCGAACCCCCTTTTGTCGTTTGTCGTTTTCGGACGGTTTGGCACGGAAGTTTCCAAATCGGAGCTGACAAGGGATTTGGCTCGATTGTGCGATTGCAGGAGTCGAGCCGTGGACGTTCCAACCAGAGGGGATGCTGGCCCCTCGTCACCCTTGCGCGCTCGCCCTGTCATGCTCGGTCGAGCGTCGTCCCACACGGAAAAAAAGTGTTTTATTCCTTGGTCACGCGCGGATCTCGCACGGAATCGTGTTTTCTCCCGAAGTCGAGCTCCCTAGTCTTTCCTCTCCACACTGCTTCGTGAAGTCCAGGCGGGCAGAGTGACAAGCCAACTGCCAACCCCCTTGGTGACACCTCGTGGCCAACATCGCACATCGTGAGTCGGTCATCGGCGCGAGGAAACGCACTAGGCATTGGAATGGCGCGTGTTGCAGAAATTGTTGATGCTCAGTGGGGGATGGCCAGACTCAAAAAGCGGCTGAAGCAGCCGGTGTTAGGAACCGGTGCTTGGTGTTGTCCATTGGCGGGTGGTTCAGGTGGTCGTGAACGGCTACCACCAGCCTTTATCCATGACAGGGGTCCGACGTAGCAGCAGCAGGTGACATTGCATCGCCGAATACAGCTCTCGGGGGTTGGCTCTAGGGTGTAAAGAGCTCACCGGCGCCAATCCTTCACTTATCGGGCTGGTGGAGACCGATTTTCAAACATGAAACGACGTCGAACAGTCGCGTGATCGGCGAAGGCCGTCGGTTTGAAGCGAGTCGGTGTTCCTCGTCGAGTAGTTGGCGAAGCAGCTTTCAGTCTAGTCTGGAACATTGGAAGGAGACATTGGAAGGTCTGAGTTTGAACCCGCACGTTGGGTTGGCAGGTGTAGCCAAGGAACGTGGACCATCACAAGCTCAAGGGGTTACAGGCCGCTTTCAGCCATTCAGAGTGTTTGGACGTCGGTCCTCTGCCGTGCGCCGCCACGCTTGAATGTTCCGCATCGTTGAGGTCTTAGGTGAAGGAGAAGTTTCCACAGATGGGCACTGCTCAAGCTAGGCCGTGAGTGTAGCGGGGATGGTGTTTGTTAGTGCCATTGGCCTGGACGGTCCGGATTTCCGGTGACGGATGAGTGTTTAGATGTTCAATCCTTCGCGTAGCGTGCTGTCGACTTCTCCACTCGAACAAAGTTGGCCTGTGATTTCAAGCCTCTCATTCTTCCTCCTCTCATTTGTTCTTCGCTCCCTTGCATGCTGCGCTGTCCTGTGCTGTTCCTTTTCTTGCCGCCTGCCTGCTCTCGCGGGCTACGATGGTCGTGGACTCACGTGGGCGACCCGTCCGGCGGCAGTGTTTGGGATAGTCGTCGGGCGGCAAGATGCAGATCTTCGTCAAGACGTTGACGGGCAAGACCATCACCCTCGAGGTGGAGAGCAGCGACACCATCGACAATGTTAAGGCCAAGATCCAAGACAAGGAAGGTGGGCGCTGGCTTTGCTCATGCTTCTTTCTCGCGTCGGGAGATGCATGATGTCAACTCCTGTATGCAGGCGAAGTCTGTCCCCGGTGACTCAGACGGACGCGACGTCCGTTGCGTGATAACGCGACGAACGTTACGATTTGCCACGTCAGGTGAAGCGCAGATTCCGAATTTCCTGTCATCCATAACTGGATTGGGACGCGTTAAAAGGCCACCCCGCTTAAGGAGGGGCGACATTCTAAGACTCGGAATCTGCTTTAGCATTCTTCACGCGTATGGCTGTCGCGTGTGCACCTTGGACGGACACATTTTGTGACCAGCACTTCCCATTTCGTACCACCTACCCCTGAAGCTGTTGCTGGGAGCTCTTGAACGTTCTGAGAAGCGTGGAGCACCTCGAGTGAAGCATTGCGGCGTGCGTGCAGTGCGTTAGGCCGTGTGCAAGCGCGGTTCTGTGGACATGCTGCGAGTCAAGATCGTGTGATTTTTTGTTTGAAGCAGTCTGCTATGCGTCAAGGAAGTGCGACAATTTGGCACGTTGTCGGAGTCCAGTCGTCAGGTGTGACAGCCTGTCGTTCTACTGCAGGCAGCGCGAGAGGCATTCAGGCACGCGCTTCAGCTGCAGGTGGTTCAGAGCTGGGTTGCAGCAGCGACACGAGGGGGCATGGCGGTTTTTAAGTTATCGCGTTTGACTGGTCCATGGCGCTTTTTCAGGGTCTCTTGTCGATGGTGGCAGCATAAGAGAGTACCCGGTGAGGAGTGTTGTGGCCTGGTGGAGAGGCTTGGACTGATGATGGACGTCCTCGGCAAAGTTGCTAAGGAGCAGCGTAAGGGAGGTGACTAGCAGCGTGTTGCGGTGGGAAGTAACAAGGACGAGGGAACAGCTGCCACGCTGGCCGTGGTGGACTCTGGACGGACTGGTCATGTTGGAGAGATGAGGGCAGTGCAAGGTGTTGGCACTTGAACCAGCGAGTGTGTGTGCAGAATGTGCAGTGGAGGCCAGGTGACTTGCAGGGTGAAGGGTCTGGACGGATGTACCCCCGACAATGAGATGCAGGGCACTCGTTTACAGAAGAGACGTGGGAATGAAAGGCTGCAGGCGTGAGCTGTCAGGACTGGCCAGACGCTATCTTATCGAGAGGGGTGGTTTGAGGACAGACATCACTCCAGAAGCAGGAAGGGAGGAGCAGCCGTC
This sequence comes from Penium margaritaceum, assembly GCA_023375785.1. Classification (NCBI taxonomy): domain Eukaryota; kingdom Viridiplantae; phylum Streptophyta; class Zygnematophyceae; order Desmidiales; family Peniaceae; genus Penium; species Penium margaritaceum. The sequence goes on from SZWC01011770.1 coordinate 74,450, forward strand.
CGCAAGTGGAGGGTGCCTTGACACGGACTGAAGCCAGGGTCTGTCGTTGCCCGGGCTGCATCCGCTTGCTGCTCAGGAGGGTCAGAGTATGACTGTCAATCATCAGGGAGCCGCAGAATGGCTGTCCACTAGGTGGAGGTCGCCATGGCTATGCGGAAGCATACGCCTGAGGCCCCAGGGTGTTCCCAGATGTTTCCCTTTCCAAATTCGATTTTCGCCTGNCTCCCTCTCTCTCTCTCTCTCTCTCTCTCTCTCTCTCTCTCTCTCTCTCTCTCTCTCTCTCCCTCTCCCTCTCCCTCCATCCCTCCCTCCCTTCCTCCCCCCTCTATCTTCCACTCTTTCTCCCCTCCTCTCTCCGACAGAGAGAAGGGTAGAGGGACTCCCTCTCCTTCCCTGCCCCCTGTCTACTTCATCTTTTGGTGATGCTGATTCCCTTCGTGAACAGTCTCTTCCTGGGGGTGTCTAGGAGATTGAGTGCAAGTGCGAGAGACGATAGGGCATTAGGATGGGTGCTACCTTTCAGGGCCGTGCCATTGCGCCTAATCGATGCGGGTCTAGAGTGATTTCCACAGCGTACACAGGCATCTAGAGTGCTAGATGGTCCTGAATCGTGGTTGGGTCCCTGTTATCCAGGACGGCCACAGTGTGGAATGTTGCCTGCTTGGCTGTGAAATATGTGTCCCTGCGGACAACGTCAGAAAGTGACGCTCCTAGTCCCGTCCTTCACCCAAGTGTGATGCTGATGCTGCCATGGCCACTCTGGAGGAGAGTATTCTCCCGCAGTCCGTTTGGGACACAGTGACTCGTGGTATGCTTGTGTGAGGAGTGTAGTCGTTTATCCTCCTTCTCTGACAGTGTTGATGCTGAGTGGCTGTTCGTATGCTTGGCTACAGAGTCGACGCTTCACCTGGTGCTGAGGCTGCGTGGTGGCATCATTGAGCCCTCCCTGAAGGTGCTGGCACAGAAGTACAACACGGAGAAGATGATCTGCCGCAAGTGAGTGGTTGTGTCCGTGGAGCTCTCATGCCCATACCTCGACTGGCACTGGCGTCACTGGCACAGCTGGTCGCCGGTGTTTGCTTATCAAGACAGCTTTGCTGTGCAGTTTATGTACCCATCACTCATGTTTCATGGCAGTATGCTCTGCCTTCTGCTCTGCCCCTGTGGCATTGTCTGTGTAGGTCTCCTTCGCCTATGTCTTGCCATCTACTGGAGCCTGCTTCCTTCTGCTTCTATTGCTTTATTGGAGTTCAGCATTTTCTCCTCTAATCATAGTGAATCTGTGCAAACCCTTTAATTCTCATCTTTCCTCATTTTATTTCTGCTCTCTTTCTGCTTTTGCTGCAGATGCTATGCTCGGCTGCACCCCCGTGCCACAAACTGCCGGAAGAAGAAGTGCGGTCACAGCAACCAGGTAAGGTTCTGCTCTTCAGCCTGTTGAAGTCTGCCGCTTTTCTGGCATGGAAGTTATGTTTTGTGGGTGGCCCTGAATGAAAATGTTGAACGGTGAGAGGAGTCATCCACTTTGGCCCACCCCATAAGCTGGAAGCCCCAGACTCTCCTTGTGGTGAGTATTGAGATTGTTGATGGGAGTTCTTGACTTTGTCTTTGACAATCTGAAATTGGAGGACAAGCACTGAGATTGTTTGACACTCACTTGTTACTGAAGCCTTTCCACTTGCTTGTGTATTTGTGCAGCTCCGCCCAAAGAAGAAGATCAAGTAAATGTTACTCCATTGGTGTGATTGGCGTCAGAAGGGGCTTTACGCTCCAACAGTCTTGGTAGGCTTCAGACATTTCGAATGTGATTACAACGCCTTTCCAATGGTTATGCAGTTGTAGCCGTTGGATTAAAGATGAGATTCCTTCAGGACTTCCATTCTGAGGTGGAAAACTTCTGCTTCTGGCACAGGTCTGCTGAAGAAACTGAGAAACTTAATTGTATAAGTGAACTTATGAGCATAAGGAGATGTATGGTGTACTGGTAAGGGTCGCTGTCGAGTTTCATCTGCTTCATGAGGAATGCAGTAAGACATGGAAGTCATGCCACTAGTTCGGAGTGCCACTTGATGATGCTGTTGGGACTCCCTTTCTCACAAACCTGTCACTCTACATGGGATGTCTACTTGTAGTTTTAAGTCCTACATTGTTGTTATGAATTGTCTGCCTGGAAAAGAGGGCGGACACTGTTGGAAGTGATATGTGAGGGTTCATCCCACGAAACGAGTCTGCATGTGGAAGCGAATGCTGGGAATGTAGACATGGAATGATGGGAAATGTATTGGTTTTCCTTCGTAACTCACAAGGTGGTTATTCTCACAGCGTAGCTTTCACCCATCATCTTGGAAGGTTTAGGGCTCTATTTTAGCCTGATGTAATGTTTTGAGAACACTTCAATGACTCAAGAAAAAAGATTAACGTCATCAACCCTATGTATCTCAGATAAATGCAGTTTCAAACTATTTCACTCTGAAGAGTACTTTTTCCTTGAGTATGTGTGTAGCGCGGTCGGGCAGAGGATGGTGCTGAGTCCGACGGGCCGACGGCGGCGGACGGTGCTGCTGGTCCGGAGGAGCCAGTAGACGCAACAGGCGCTGCTGGGCCAGGGGAGCCAACGGGCGCAGCTGGGGCTGCCGGCCAAGAGGGGCGAGTGGATGCGTCTGGGGCTGCTGGCCCGGAGGGGCCAGCGGACGTGATTGGAGACGTCGGCCCGGGGGGACCATCGGAGGCGGCTGGGACTACCGGCCCGCAGGGACCAGCGGACGCGACTGGGGCTGCCGGCCCGGAGGGACCAGCGGACGCGACTGGGGCTGCCGGGCCGGAGGGGCCAGTAGATGCAACTGGGGTTGCCGGCCCGGAAGAGCCGGCAGACGCGACTGGGGCAACCGGCCCGGAGGGACTAGCGGACGCGACTGGGGCTGCCGGTCCGGATGGGCCAGCGGACGCCACCGGGGCTGCCGGCCCGGAGGGACCAGCGGACGCGACTGGGGCTGCCGGCCCGGATGGGCCAGCGGACGCGACTGGGGCTGCCGGCCCGGAGGGGACAGTAGACACGACTGTGTCAGCTGGCTCGGAGGGGCCAGCGGCCGCGACCGGGGCTACCGGCTCAGAGGTACGGGGTGATGTGTCACCCGGAAGCGACAGGACGGAGGACGGACTCACCACTCCCCCACGCGACACGAGGGATACGGACGAGCCGGAGCGGATGAGGTCGCGGGGAAACAAGTCCTTGAAAAAGAGGGCATCGCGGGACTCGACGATGCAGTGTCGGGACGGGTCCCAGAAGCGCCAGGCCTTGGACTGACGAGACACACCGAGAAAGGTGCAGGGGCGTCCGCGGGGGGCAAGCTTGCTACCCTGCTGTGGAGCGGGCAGCCACACAACGGCTACGCAGCCCTAGACGGGAGCCGGGCGGAGGTCAGCGCGTCGACCGCACCAATGCTGATAGGTCGTGGACTGGCAGGGAAGGGGACCGTGAGGAACCCTGTTCCAGACCCAGGTCATGTAGGCCATGGATTCAAAGTAGAAGCCATCGGAGAGACCTGACTCGACCCGCATGGTGCAAACGGCGTCGGCCATGGTGCGGTTCCACCGCTCGGAGACGCCGTTCTGCGCGGTTGTGTAGGGCGCAGACGTCTCATGGCGGATACCGCGGGAGGCGAGAAAGGTCGTGGCCTCACCCAGGTACTCGCCACCACGATCGGAGCGAAAGCGACGCAGGGGGCGGCCACACTCGCGCTCCGCGAGGTCAAGCCAGTCCTGAATGGTTCGGGCGACATCGCTCTTCTGCCGAAGGCAGAAGACCTAACGGTAGCGGGAGTAGTCGTCCGTCAGAGTGAGGACATAGCGGCCATGCTCACCGACGGACTCAGCGGGGAGAGGGCCCATGACGTCCGAGTGGACAAGGTCAAGGGGGGCGGACGCCCGTGAGGAAGAGAGGGGGTACGTGGACCGGTGCATCTTGCCCTGAGCGCAGTCAATGCACTCAGTGGGGCATGGGAGAGGGAAGGTCTCCGGATCAAGGCCCTTGGCCGGTTGGGTGCGGAGCATGCTCTCTACTGCGGCATAGTGGACGTGGCAAAGGCGGCGGTGCAAGAGGCGAGTGTGCTGAGGAGAAAGCATGCTGGTGACGAACACATGACCGGTCGCAGCCGACGGGGAGGAGACGGGAGGGGAAGAAGCGAGGCGGGGAACGTGCCATAAGTTGCCACAGGCGGTGGCGTGCAGTACGACAAGACCCGACGGACGCAACGACACAGTGTCAACACCACGTGAGTGCACAACGTCCATGCTCATGCGGTCAAGAGCAGTCACGGAGAGGAGGCTGAGCTCGAGACCAGGGACGAAGAGAACATCGGTCAAAGAGACGTCACCGGCTGGACCACGGAAACGAACAACGCCTACCCCACTCCCTCTGCCCATCGCCACAAGCGCTCCCATCGCTGGTCCTCACCCCTCTCCTCCTGTCCTCCCCCGCCCATGCCCGCACCCCTGTGTCCCTCCTCCTGGCTCTGCTCGTGCCTCCTCCTGGGCTCCTGCTGCTGCGGCTGCTGCTGCTCCTGCCGCTGCCGTGCCGGTCGCTGCCGTGGGTGCTGCTGGGGCTGCTGCTGATGCTGCTCCTGGTGCTGAGGCTGCTGCCCGTGCCTCTGCTCATGTGGCTGCTCCTGGCGCTGCTGCTGCGGCTGGCGTGGCCTCTGTCCTCTCTGCTCGTGTGCCTGCCGCTGGGGCTGGCGCCCCCGCTGGGGCCCCGGCTGCTGCTGGGCCCTGTGCTGCTGCTGCTGCTGCTGCTGGCCCTGCTGCTGGCCCCCCGGTGCCCGCTCGCCCTCAGGTNCGCTCCCGCTCCCGTCGTGCCTGAGCATACCGCAGGCGGCGCTCACGTCGTGCCTCCTGCTGTGCCTCCCGCTGTGCTCGCCTCCTACGTAGCTCCGCCTGCCATCCCGCTACGCCTAGCACCTGCTCTGGGCCCGCGAGTCCGCCACCCCTCGCCTGGCGCTCAGCCATCCACGCCTCCCGCTCACGGTGCTCCTCCGTCCGGGCGCATGCTCTAACCGGCCGACCCTCGTGCTGCTCCGCTGCGGCATCTGCTGCTGTGCGGGGTGGGACACGTAACTGGACGCCCTGGACTGCTGCTGCCATGCTGAACCCCGCGTGTCGACGGCCCCAATGTGTACGCAGAGCCCATCGGCTCCTCCCCGTGTAACCACATCCCATCCACGGGCAGTGCCACGGGGGTCCCCAACCCGCAGGTACCCGACATGGATCCTCCGCTACTCCCCCTCCCCCCCCTGGTCCTGCGGCGCTGGTCTCCTCCACCCTCTCTCTCCTCTCACCCTGATCTCCTGCTGTCTCCCTCTGTCCTCCATCACCCTGTCCCACCACCTCCTCCTCACACTCCCTCTGTACGGTCTCTGATGGTAACTCTCCTCCGGCTGGGCTGCCACCAGCATGCTACTCTCCTACGTCTGGGGTCCGCTGGTCCTGTCCCTGCTGTCCCCTCCGCCCATCCTCCATATGCTCTCGCCTCTCACTCTCCGGCTCACCGCCCCTCGCCGTGTCCTCACCCTCTCCGCTCTCCGTCTCCGCCACCCACCTCTCTGACTTCCTTCCTGTCCGTGTCATACGCCCTTTAATGGCGCGGGTCTTCATGCGCTGAGGACCCGCGCGAGTCGTCCGTGGTGGTAGGCCACGGGGGCTCACCCCGACAGGCGAGCCTCCCGTGGTATCCCCTCCATCAGGGCGTGGATCCTCTCCCCTCTCCCGGCTCGCCGGGTCACCCGTCTCTGTCTCCTCCTCCCCCTCGTTCCCCTCCTCCTCCTCCTCGTCCTCCTCCTCCACGCCCTCTGGTCGTGTGCTGTCTCCACTGCGACGTCCATCTCCGTCCTCACCACCATCGTCCCCCCCGTCCCCACCTGTGCCGCTCGTCTCCCTCGTCCCTCCTGTACTGCTGTCCTCCCCACCCTGACTCTGTGCCGAGGGACTGCTCTCACCTGGGGCCGTCCCTCCGCTATCCTCGCCTCGGTCGCCCGCTCCTCCTCCTCCCGTCACTCCCCCTGCCCCCGGTGCCTCAGATCTCCTCTCCCCTGTCCCCACCACGAGAGCACCCGCGGTAGGCGCCGACCCAAGCACTCCCTGTGTCCCCCTCGCGTCTGATGTCGTCCCAACCCCCTGGGCCTCTCGGGTCGGTGCCGGGCCAAGAACTCCCCTCATCTGTGCTGACGCCAGCCGGGCACGCTCCTGACGTCGGCGACGGCGCCGTCGGCGACGGCTCTCTCCGGCACTACTCACTGGCTCTGACCCGGACCCCCGTGGCTTTGGTTGCACGCATGCGCGCATTGGCGTACAAAGTAATGCTTTAAAGCGGGGTTCAAACATGTTATCTGCCTTGGAAACAAAATTTCCTCGACCTTCCCCTCTGCCTGAGGCAAAGTTGCGAGTCGAGTCACGTGCTTCCTTGCAATTTCTGGTATCTGTTTTGAAAAGAACCTAGTTGCTAAGCGAAGTTCGATTTTCACGTTTTTCTTGGACTAGGAGTCTCTTTTGCAAGAAAATTCGCGCTCAGAGAGCCTTCCGTCTTGAAGTAACAAAAGTGTACAAAATAATGCGTGGCAACTACCCGATGGGCTGACGACGAATAGAAACGCCGACAACAAATATAATTGACATCGTGGAAGTCCATGTGTAGCGGATTTCCTGAGGTTAGCACATATTCTTGGCTACTGACCCGATTGCATAGGGTTTCTATGTAAAGCCAAACAGGGTGAGATAAGATCCAAAAGTAGTGAGGTGGTTGTGGGAGATTCATGAAATCAGACATTAGAATGGGAGGAGGGGGTAGGCCGGTGGAGGAATTCCGTACAGAGAGGCATGCTCGGCTATCCGAAATTGAAGTTTTCTGAACGCAGCTCGAACTAGCGAAGCGCGACCACCCTCAGGTGAGGCGCCGGTGTCGCATTGTCGAGCAGAAGAGGACTGCCGGAACTGAACGCCACCGAGAGCCGCTCCTGCCGCACGAGAGCCGCTCCTGCCGCACGAGAGCCGCTCCCTGCAGCTGAAGCTACGAGCAGCATGGGTCCACGCGCGAACACCAACAGCAGAAGCAGAAGCACCCGACCAGGCCACAACACTTGCGCCATGGCGTTCACCACAACACAATCCTATCAAGCAACTCTACCTCAAAGCCGTCCGTCCATCGTTTCATCTCGGTTTACTAATGCAGCCGGGGCAACAGCCGAGAAGCCAAGAGTTTGGACTCTCTACATCATCCTCCTGATCACCTCAAGCACCCAAACAGCAGCCAATCCTGACCGCCAGTCCCAACCCTTCAACTACAGCGAATCTGGGCTTCTCTGGAGCGGCTCTGGTCAGATCTGGCCAGATCTGAACACCACTGGGCAAACTTTCTCACAGGATCAAGCAGCGGCTTTTCACGATGACCCACCACCTTTTGGCTCTCCGCTTCCAACATCTCAACTACTGCAACAGACGCGTGGTCAGCCAATAGTCGGCCACGATACAACAAGCACAGCAGCGCGCGACTTGCTCTGGCCAACCTCACCTCAACCTCAAGATCCGCCCTTCTCAACAAGATGTCCCACTCTATCATTGACGTCATCAATGGATTCGGCCAGATCTGGCCAGTTTGGTACAGTTTTCACATGATCCGCTCAACACAAGACGACTGGCCTTCATTGGCTCCAATGACATCACCGGCATGTAGGAAGCATGATGGCACCTTTCCACATGCTTGTATGACCAAGGGAAGGAGGCCCCGCCCAAGCTCCTTCCCTGCCCCCTTCTGGAGCCTCGCCTACATNGCATTCACTTTGCACACATCCACTGTGCGCACACACACTTTTCACGCACGCGCACGGGATTCTTATCCCATGGCTATAGGTCCTCACCACTCTGTGGTACCTATAGACCATTCCTAACCGGGCTCAGACCCTATCTATCCTATTCGCTAACCATTCAAAAGAACGCAACCCGTCCCACTCTTGGGCTCAGACCCTCCTGTCCATCACATACACTTCTAACAACTAGACTTCCACACTTTTCTTCTAAGCAAGATTCTAACTTTCTGTCAAAGAACCTGTCATGCACTCTATTAACCGTAGACAGCTCAGCTCCTGCTCTGCCTAGACCCGGGGACTACTCACATCGAGTTACCTCTTCTACCTCCTTTGTATCAGCACTGATTTCCCTCTATCTAAAAAGTGCGAACTCGCTATCCTTGTTCCAAACACCCTTTGTCTCATCCCCTAAAATACTAATCTGGAAATCCCAGAAAAATTCCCTAGGGAACTGTTTTCACAGTGTTGAATCACGCTTACAAATCTCTGCCCCTACCCCCCTAAAGGACCACCACAGATGCATGCAAAGGGACACGATTCCCCCTCTCACATCTGTTATCTCTTACCTACAATTCACACATACAAACCAGGTGAAATCTAAGAAGAACTCTCGTTCACCGCACACTAACCCTCATCGGAAGGATGTCTATGAACGTTCAACGATCTTTCTTTGTACCTTTTACTCACTGCTTTTGTCCACTGAAATCCTAACAAAATCAGCTAGATCCCACCTTTCACTTCTTTACTGGCAAACAGAATTACAAGCCGCGAACCTTAACAAAGGCCGCGAATTTCTACAAGTAGAGAAGCTCAACATTCACCGCGAACCTCAACTCTGCCATCTTTCTCTCGGCCCTCACAGCACTAACCTGCCCATCATAACTGACTCGCACGTTTACAACAGAATTCTTCCCACAAATATCCAATCTGATCAGCTGGGAAACCATTTCCACTGCTTTGACAAAGAAAACATAGACACACAACCTCGGGACAGATTCGGGAAAACCCCACAAAACTCATCCAAACTCCTATATGCGACAACCTTCTCAGAGGTAACTGACCTCTCAGACACAAGGCTAACCAAACCACCAACTATGTTAACACCCATGGTTTCTCAACACTTGCTGTCACGACCCAAACACACAACACCTTTCAAAACAGTGCTTTTCCCTATACATCCTGCTGTTACACTTTCTACTCCACGTGCAAAGATGAAGAAACACAAAGAGAAAACAGTACATGACCCTTTCTACATTCTCTGGCTCCTACCTTTCACACTACCCGAGAACACACAAAACAAAAACCACTTCCCAAGATTTAACCCCTCTACTTTCAGTAACACACTAGGTCCCTTCAAACAAACGTCTTCGCAATCATCAAAAAGCTCGTCAGGTTCTGAAGAGCAATACTTTCAACATTGCTTCAAGAACTCAAAAAGGGTGACCCACTCTTTCCTGTCTTTCCCTTTTCCCCTGCTCTTTACCATCAAAAAGAAAAGGAAACCTGCCAACTCCAAAAGACTCAAGAGGAATATCTACAACCCCTTCTTCCGGGTCACGCAAAACAAGGATAGCCCTACATCACAAACCATTCACACGAGGATGAAAATACACACCACAATAGAACACCATCAACACCTCAGTGTAACCACGGAGACCCCTCTTGCCACATACCAACAGTATCGGGAAAAGCAAAGAATTAAAAGAGCCCTATCAGAAATCAACCCTGAGAATCATACTTCTACATTACTATCCAAACACGGACCCCGAGCAACATCTAACAGCACTTATCCCGACGGCCCAACAATTTGTCAGTCTAACAACTCTTCTCCTGCTCCTATCGTCAAGCACAATTGACATCTATAATCCAACACACACCACCCTGACCAACACAAACCACACAAACTGCTTCGCTCCTCTCTCTCAACTTCAAGTAACACATGCAGAGGACCAATTCCTATCATCGAACGTAGATGGCATCTTTAATCCAACAAACACCACTCTGACTTGCCCAAACACAGTACATCATTGTGCTCCTCATCCCCAACTGCAAGTAATACCTGCACAAATTCAACTACACAGCCCTCAACCAAAGGACTCTCTGAAATGTCACAACCGAACGATATCACCACATAACCCCGTTTCGAACCGTGAAACCTTGTAACCGACAACACCGTGAAAATGACACCAATATCGCCAAGGCAACCCCGAACTCCATACCAGCAATGGTCCCCCTCCCGATACTGCTCAATGTCACACACAAACGGCATATGCAAGCCTCCAACCATGAGCACACATATGTCCTCCTCAAAAGTGCTTTCTCTATGCACCCCTGCCAGCCATCAAATCTATCAAAAGTGACCTCTCAAACGCACATTCAAGCAGTTACAACTTCTGACACTCAACCCATCACATGCCCAGGAAACCAACCATCCACCAGTCACAAGAGGAAACAACCCCCCTACATTGGTCAGGGAAATAACCCTAAAAAAGGAAAATCCCCTCCCTTGTCCAACCTAGCAGGATTCAAAAGAAACTCTGGGGAATTGCCAACTTTGGAAGGCCAAAAGGCAGCGAAAAGATCTTCTACCTCCCCCATCCCGGAGTCCACTATCTCCATATGCTGTCTAAACATAAACGGCATAACAAAGTCCTCAAAAATACCATTCCTAAAAAGCTTTCTATCCCTACACAAGCCCACCTTCTGTGCTCTAATCGACACACATCTAGACACCACAAAAAAGTATACTACCCTACAAAAACAAATTGGATGGGATATGGAATGTACCTTGTCAGAATCCACCCAAACCGGAGGTGTTTGCCCCCTATACCGTAAATCTGACAAAATCAGCCACGTTCTGTCAACTAATACAGATAACACAAAGATTCTACAATGTAACTTCGAGGTCCACGGTTCTCCTATGACACTAACCTCTATGTATGCACCTGCCTTACTAAAGCAGAGGAAAAAGTTCTGGAAAGACCTAGACAGCTTCTTGCAAAATCACCCAACAAATTTTCTACTTGGGGATTTCAACTCCACTTCTGAGGAAATTGATAGAAACCCTCAAGAGTTATCCAAAGACTCACACTTCCTCAACAACCTTTTGAACACTCATGACCTGCTAGACAGTTTTAGGATTCTTCACCCTCTCTCCTCCTTCTTCACATTCTACTCTACCCCTCACAAATCCTCCTCAAGAATTGACTTCATTTGTACAAAGCTCTCGCAATCCCACACAGTCAAAGAAGCTTCCCATGCTGCAGTTCCAGACACCTTATCCGATCACATTGCAGCACCTTTGATACAGATAAACCTCCACTGCTCCCACAAACCAGGAAAATGCTTATGGAAACTAAATTCCTCTCTTCTATCAAGACCCTTCGGCCAATTGCTGCCAAAAAAACTCAATCACATTGTCTGGTCTTCATACAAACTCATGGTCAAGAAGGCTTTCAAAAAGTACAGTGTGGAAGAACACAAACGTCGGACAAAAACAATCTTAGACCTAAATAAAAAAATCAGTACCCTCCAACAACAAAGATGCATCCATCCACGTGACCACAACGTTCAATCCGAACTCTGCAAACTCGAACAATCTCTCAAAAAACATGTTCTTGAGGAAACTAAACACAAATACACCGTTGCTCAACTTAATCACATGGAAGGCCTCAAACACGCCTCCAAATTCCTCTCCAGTCACATCCGGGCACGAAAAAAGGGAGCCACGATCACTGCCCTAAAACACACTGATGGACATATCACAACTGCTCCAAATGAACTAACCTCCATCATCACATCCTTCTACCGCCAGCTTTTTTCGCAGCCAAGCTCCCCAAACCCACTGCCAAACATGCCTCCACTGAAACAAATCCCACCAAAATTCCTACAGGCATTACAAGCCCCGCTAACCACGAAAGAAATTCGTAAGAGTATTTCACAAATGGCTTCAAATAAAGCCCCTGGACCTGATGGTATCCCCGCAGAATTTTACAAAGAGGCACCAGAACTCATCGAATCAAATCTCCTTAAAGCCTTCGAAGCCTTTCTCAATGACCCAGATAAATTCGTGGAGTTCACGGACTTGGTAACCTGTCTTCTCTTCAAAAAGGGTGACCCAACCGACATCCGTAACTATAGACCTATCTCGCTCCTCAACACTGACTACAAAATCCTTGCCAAAGTACTAACAAACAGACTACACGACATTCTCCCGTAAATCATTAGCCCGGAACAAACTGGTTTTGTGGCCGGCAGAAACATCAAAGACACTCTTTCGTGCATCCTTGACATGCAACACTGGGCCACTCGAACCAAAACAAATCTTACCTTCCTACTTGCAGACTTTGAAAAGGCATACGATACCCTTCTTCGCCCTCACCTCTATCGCACCATGCAACAAATGGGATTTCCCCCCATCTACATCCAATGGATCCAGGCAACTCTGTATCACACAAGGACAAGCTTTCTACTCAACGGGAACCTCACTCCACAAATCACCACAGAAACCGGTGTAAGACAGGGATGACCCATAGCCCCCTTACTTTTCATTATTGCAATGGAACCCCTGAACCAGTATTACACAAACATGATCGACAAAACCACCCCCCCCTCAACTTACTGTCCTACCTTTGGTGCATACGCCGATGACACCACAATTTTTGTTAATGATCAAGCAAATCTGGACAAAGCCACACAGATTCTAGACTTTAGTAAGGATCTGACTGGCCTGAAGGCAAACAAAGGTAAAACAATCCTCTTCCCCGCTGGCCCACATGTTGCAGTCTCTTCCTCAGACTGCTTTCAAACATCCACAGAGCCACAACGGGTCCTGGGTATTAATCTTGATCATGATAGTCAAAACTCGTCCATGTGGGCTAAAATAAACCAAGAATATCAACGAATCCGCCATAGCATGGAGAAACTTTCACTTCACCCTCTCAACTCTAATCATAATCATAAACAATTACCTCATCCCTAAATTCCTCTACCACTCAGACCTCTCCCCCCCTTCAACAGACACACTTAAAAAAATCCAAACCTCAATTCTCAATCTGCTCTCCGCCTCCAAACAGGACGGTAAACTTCGCTTCATCAACAAAAATCTTGCCATCACTCCCCCTAATAAAGGAGGACTGGGGATACTATGGCCTACTACTCTGGTACAAGCCCAACAAGCGCTAAGAGCTTATAAATTTCTCTATGCTACACAAGAAACCTGGAAGAACGTCGCTTGCACTACACAAAGCTTCTTAAAAAAGGGTCACTTCTTTCTCTCCCACCCAGACATTCTCAGATTCAAGGGCCACCGCAACCCAAGATGGACGGGGATATTAACCCAATTTCTAGCGTCAAAGCCAAAAATCCTACCTCCAGCTTTGTTAAGACATGAATTGCTCCAAGAATATGTTGCTTTTAACCGTTTCATTCTGAAACCAAACGGCAAACCCTTTGGACTAGACAAAAGGGAGCATTTTCTCCTTGAAAGGGAGTATCAACTCAAACATATCTTTCATCAACAACTCTCTCTTTTCCCCACTGGGAAAACACTACAAGAAAGGAACGTTATCGACAAGGTCAAACGCGTAGTCCCACAAGAATGGATAGACATAATCCTCCAAAGGAAAAAAGACAATTCCTCTACACACGAATTTTGGTGTATCACATCGTACACCAACAAACCGCCAGCTTTCATCTATAAGCTTCAACCTACAGATGACTGATACATTGCGTCCACTTTCACAGTCACACCGGATCTTAACATCGAACCCACTGCTTTCGCTGACACTCCAATCCATGATTTAAGCATTTGGACACCTGTACACACCAGGGACAACAAATTTCTCGGCAACTGTAACAACGTCTCTATCCCATCATGGCGTATTGACCTCCCAAAACCCCCGAAACTTATGGAAATCTACCACATACTCATCAAACAAATCATTAAACCCGTCACCTACCTGGAAAAATGGGCACAGGAAGGTGTTCCGGAACCCAATGACAAGGCCCTACAAGACATCCTTTACTCAAAAATCATCCCAGCAAAGCCCAAAGACACCCTTCTCAAAATCCTCATTCGCAGCATCCAAGTACGCTACAGACTACGCTTCTTCTCCCACCCTTTTGAAAACATTTGCCCCCTGTGTGGCTTACACAGTGAAGACATCGGTCATGCCTTTGAACAATGTCCAAAACTCCAAAACGTCCTACACAAACTGAAACAAAGCTTCTTCATAATGTGCCAAGAACATGCTACCAGAGTCTTCCTTTTTCAACACCATCACCAGAATTTTAAATGGTGGCAACTACTACAAGCAATAACTTTCCGTGAAATTTGGACATACAGGTGTCAAACTTCCATGAACCAAAGACTACCACAACGCAACCCCACGGCACTCCTGTGTCTCAACATCACCAAGGTCTTCACTGAACGTCTTTATTTACATCTCATTCGCCTTCACCAAAGCCCAAATAAAAAACCAGCCGACCTTATGGTTCAACAGCTAACAACATCCACCAAAATCTGTAATATAGATAAAAAGTTATCCCCACCTCACCTTGTTCTACACCCCAGCTTGAAGCATCTTTGGTTCAGCACATCTAACACATCGGGGGGCCGAGTATTTCAGTGGACAGGGTAAAACCTGCCATTGAACCCCCAGCCACAGGGTTACGACCCGTGGTAAAGATACTCTTAGGGGTGAGGGTTAGTGGGTGGGACTCCCACATAATCCATGGAACGAGGGTTCCGTGGGTACCTAAACTGGTGCAACATAAGTTGCATAGGGCACAGTCTTTGACTGAAAGNATCCTCATTCATTCAGCGCCTGTTGAAAAAGCGCTTGAATTAAAAAAAAAAAAAAGAGGCCGGTGTTGCACACAAAGCGTGCATAGGGTTACATAGCAACCTAGTACAGTTGTTGCTTTACTCACAAAACTTTCAAGTTTAAAAGTGCTTTAAACTTGATTGGCTGAAAGACATTTCCATATAGAAGCTTTTAACATTCTCAAAAAAAAAGAAAATTTCTTTGCCTTGTCCAAGTAAACATCGTCAATGAAGCATATAAAGGTGCTTGGATACATGATACCATACTAGTACTTGAAAGGTTGAGGCAAAAATGAAAAAAGTATGAAGACAGAGTGTGGTGGGGGTGAGGGTATTTGGGACAAATACAAAATCCTGTTGGGAAATTCGATACAAGGAAAGATTAAATCATGGCGGTGATCTCGAATCCGCATGTGCGCATTCCTTTAGTACTTCGTTGCTCGAAATCTGAAATTTGAATGCCGCTCAAGCGAGTGTCTAGTGTGGTCGCCTCCTTGCAGCCGCGCTGTTCATCGCTCAACCGCATTGCTACATCAACGTCTCTGAAAAGTTTCGAACTGTTTTGGTGAACTGAAATACAATGTACCCATATCAGCAAAAACAGGAATTGGGGACAGACCCAAACAAAGCCATTGTAGACAGGGACAAAGACAAAAAAATGGTAAAATCGTTATTTGAACAACCTTTCATGTTCTATTCTGGTATTCAGAATTTTAATTCTTTGATTTATTTTCATTACCTGGCTCGTGGATATGAGAAGGTCAACCCTTTGTTCTTGTGAATATCTAATCATGTACTCCCTCTGAGAAGTGTAATAATCGTTTGGAACTCCTTTGTTATTTTGAAATATTTATCTACCTAAAGATTCCTGCACAACCCCTGTATTTGTATTTCCAGTATAGCAAGTCCTTAGGAGACGGGTTCAACCTCTTGATTTCTCTGGTTACGTGCTAAATCCACACCCCCCTCAGTCAGGTTACGTTCAAGAGCCAAAAAACAAAACCCACTTTCAGGCGATCGCAAGTCTGTTGTGCGTCTCATCCACAGCACGTGGATGAGACCGACGGGTGCGAACGCGAGGACGAAAGCAGACTTCAGTCTGCCACTTCGGGAGCATGGAATTACTGCATCGACAGTAGCATCGGCAGCAGTAATTCAGGGGACAGCAGCAGCAGCAGCAGCAGCAGCAACAGCAGCAGCAACAGCAGAAGCAGCGGCGGCTGTAGCAGATGCGGAGGCAAGGGCATCCGCAGGGGCAGCAGCAGCTACAGCGGCAGCAGCAACGGCAGCTATAGCATCAAGGGCAGCGGCAGCTGTAGCGGCAGCGGCAGCGGCAGTGGCAGCGGTGCGTGCATTCCTGCGTACGTGTGTGCGTGCGTGCGTGCGTGCGGGAGGGCGGGAGGGCGGGCGGGCGGGCGGACGGGCGGGCGTG
>SZWC01011771.1:31773-66068 GCA_023375785.1 Penium margaritaceum
TAGGTGGCTAGGTGGCTAGGTGGCTAGGTGGCTAGGTGGCTAGGTGAGCCGTACCGGAACGTGCGTGTGCTCGAGTC
Source organism: Penium margaritaceum (assembly GCA_023375785.1). NCBI lineage: Eukaryota > Viridiplantae > Streptophyta > Zygnematophyceae > Desmidiales > Peniaceae > Penium > Penium margaritaceum. Next base: position 31,851 of record SZWC01011771.1, read on the forward strand.
CGTGGCGAGGTTGTACTCGCGCATGAGGTAGGCAATGTCGTGCTTGCTGAAGAATGTGGCCTCCTTCTTGAGCCCAAACACGGCGGGGCTCAGCGTGGGACTCGAACCCGTGACCTCCCGCATCAGCTGCGCGGTCCTCTTGGCCTGCTCGCACGACGCGATCACCCTCTCGTCCACCACTCCCCCATCGTCCGCTCGCATCGCCGCCGACAGCCGCTGCCTCCTCGCCTCCTGCCCCTTTGCAGTGCTTCCCCCACGCCCGCGCCTGCCAAGCACCCTCGCCTCCTCCCGCTCCCTCTCCCCTGCTGCATTGCTCCACAACTGCCCCGGATGGCCACCACTGGTGACTGGCTGTGCCGCCTGGGACCTTTCAGCGCCGCCGACAGGGATGCTGGCGGGATGGGAGGCAGCGTTGGGGCGAGGGGAGGGGAGCACGCCGAGGCTGCGCAAGTCCGGCATGCGCAGAAGAGAGGGGCGCTTAACAACCCCAGCCGCCCCAGGCCCTGGGCTGGCTTGCCCGGTGCTTGCGCCTGCTGCAACAGGACATGGGCCTGCTGCAGAAGGACTTGGGCCGGCTGGATCATGACATGCGCCTGCTGGGCCAGATCCTTCAGGGCCAGCGCTGGCTGGTGCTGCCAGCCTAGGTGCTGGACCGGTTAGTCCATGTTCTCCATCTTCTGATCCGCTCCTTTCGGCTGTCACCGTCGACACCTCCCCATTGCACGCTCCCTCTCCTGTCACCACCGCTCCATTTCTGCACCTTTCTGCGGCGTCCACTACTGCCTCCCCCTCCCCATCTCTTTCTTCCCTCACCAATCTTCCATGTCCATCCCCATTCCTCTGTGCTGCCTCCACTGTCCCCCACCCATCCCCCGCTGTCGTCGTGTTGGTCGGGACGTCAGTTGCTGCTGCCGCCATTCCGCTGCTGCTGCAGTTGCTGCTGTCTGCTGCTGTTTGCTGCTGTCTGCGGCCACCGCTGCTCCTGCCACCGCCGCCGCCCTCGCCGCCACCGCTGCTACTGTTGCTGCTGCTACTGTTGCTGCTGCTGCGGTTGCTGATGCTGCTTCTGCTACTGCTGCTGCTGCTGCTGCTGCTGCTGCTGCTGCTGCTGCTGCTGCTGATGCTGCTTCCGCTTCTGCTTCTGCTGTCAGCTGCTGTCCAGGCAGTCCGATCTTCCGNGCTGCAGTTGCTGCTGTCTGCTGCTGTTTGCTGCTGTCTGCGGCCACCGCTGCTCCTGCCACCGCCGCCGCCCTCGCCGCCACCGCTGCTACTGTTGCTGCTGCTACTGTTGCTGCTGCTGCGGTTGCTGATGCTGCTTCTGCTACTGCTGCTGCTGCTGCTGCTGCTGCTGCTGCTGCTGCTGCTGCTGCTGCTGATGCTGCTTCCGCTTCTGCTTCTGCTGTCAGCTGCTGTCCAGGCAGTCCGATCTTCCGAGTTCAATTGTCAGCTAGTGATAAGTCCGTGCGTGCTACGTGCTACTTGCCCTGCACCCAGCGGATGAGAGCCATGTGGGCGAAGCCGCCGGCAAGGCTAGCTGCATCTGGAGACGCGACAGGCCGCACGCGGACGACTTCCGTCGTGCGGCCTCTCGCGGCTGTGCTGTGCTGTGCCGCGAAAGGTAGAGCAGAGCCGAGCCGAGCCCAGTCGACCGAGCCGTTCGGTTGAAGACGAGAGCGAATTCCAGCGCTTCAAACCACGAAACTGTGGAACGGTTGGTTTCGTCGGAAAGTTCCCCGCTCTGCATAACACGCCGCGCCAGACTGTTCCTACTCAGTCGACGTCATGCTGTACCGCAAAATGACGTCATCGCGCAGCGAGAATGGCGCACGGAGAGGGCCAGGATAGGGCAAGAGAGGCGGCGACTGGGCTGCGCGTGGTGGAGGACACACAGAAGAGGGCGCACTGCGGCGAAAAGGCCATTAAATGCTTTTCATGGCCTTTCATGGTAGGCGCACTACGATCGACGGCGTCGTGATGGCCAGGAGAAGCGGAGGTGGCGACAGGGGCGGCATGCGCGTGACGGATGGAGCAGATCGGGCCCTGAATATGCAGCAGCCGCAACTCGCAATGAGTGAGGTATGGGGGAAAGACAGGGGAGAGATGGAGTGGTCGAACCGGGCAGTGCGCGTTGCTATTTCTCCCCCTGTGCCTGTGGTTGACACGCGTGAGGCCAGAGTTGTATTTCTCCGCAGAGAGACTGATTACGGTTCACATGAGTGAGGCCACAGTGGTATTTCACAGTTGAGTGGTTCGGGGCGCTGTCGTGCTGACGGAGCTGAGCGACTGGATGAGAGACGGCGGAGGGTGGCTACAGGAGTGGCGAAAGCTGCGGGTCGGGCTGTGGCCGGTGTTAGGGTTTCAAGAGACGTGTATGGAGAATCGGTCTCCGAACGAACGAGTGGGAGGCGTGGAGGGCAAGAACGGTGTTTGGTGCGGACGGGTTTGGCAGGCGGACGGACGATGACTGCAGTAAACCGAGAACGGAAAACTTTGTCGACAACCCCACAAAAGGTTATCTCACAGTCTGCCCTTATTGCAAGATGCTCACGGGACTGTTATGCCGAATGGAGTGTAGATGATGAACAGGTAAAAGTTGCGAGGCAGAACACAATTTATAATTTGGCACAGTTGAGAAATTTACATTGAGTGGTAAGTGTACTTTGATGACAAGTGTCAAAATGATCGAACATATATATACATGTATCATGTTGCGAATGAGACATAATCGCGGTTGTTGGGTCGATTTTCGAGTGACACGTACGAAGTTGCGCTGTGAGTGGTCGGATTCAAGAAGCTCCGCCGAGAAATCGGGGGGCTTCGAGAATCGACGCTGAAGATGCGAGATGCATCTTTATAAATCCAGATTCGTCTCAATGCGTCGAGAAGTCGACCGAAAGGTCGTGATACTTCTGTTGTAGATTTGCGAGAGTGGTCAAAGCTATCCAAAGGTTCAGGAAGATTTACTAGAGGCGATGGCAGTTAGCCGGTTTGCCCTCGACCGTCGGAGTGAATATTGGGGTCTCACGACGCGGTGGGCTTTTTGTGTAATACCAGAGATGCCCACTCGAAAAGATTAGGGAGTCATTTACGGCTGGTACGCAACACTTCCCCCCCTTTAGTCGCTACGTCCCGGCGTGCGTACATATGTGGCCTGGTGACGGGGGTCATAGCCGTCGATGGGGTGATCGCCGTCTCGGAGCTTGTCGTAAGGTTCCCAACTGTTATGTGCGGCATCGTAGCCATGCCACTTGACAAGATATTCTGTCGTATTGCCTCATCCTCGATGGCTGAGGATGTCCTCGATGACGTACTCTGTGTCCTTGTCTACTTGAACGGGAGGAGGGGGAGAGACATCCCTGCCCAAGAATTTTTCTCCGGGGTCTTGGTTGTGATTCGTGACGTTCTTGTACAGTCTACTGTGACCACTCGGCCGTGTCCATACTCGTGCAGATCCCTGAGGTGGGCCATGGTGACACCGGTGCGACGACTGGCAGCGCACTACCAGCTTGGAGCTGGCCGACTACCGTTCCAGAGCCCCGGACACTGCCGGGACTCCCTGCTATTTTTTCTGCAGCTTGCAGGAGTCTTTTCGGCGGACTGGCCATGAGCCCGATTTGCATGTTTTTTCATTGTGTGTCCACCGTGTGATGATGGATGCATGCATGTGACCAGTCGTAGCATCCGTCTTGTGATCCTACACGTCTAGGTTCAGACGACGTAGCATTCTGACATGTGTGCGCAGAGTTATGGCCAAAACAGTGGTTTTGGGCCGGATTTAGGACAGCTCTTGAACCGCCGCGTACGACACCCGCTATGCGCCGCGGCAGGTATTTATGCCATGGACCTGTCATTTTTCATCTCTCTGCAAATGCTATTGAAGCATTCAGACACTTTGCTTTGTGTCCCCTAGCCAAACTCTTGTTGATACGTGCAGGACTTGTGACTGTCGTCACCGTCTGATCAGGCACTGACGCCTGGTCAACGAGAGTGTTGCTAGGAAGCTTCCTTGCATCTTCTCATCGGTAGTGCTTGATAACAAATACCAGATGAACTTGCATTGTGTCGGGGAGTTTGAGTTGCGCAACTACGAAGGTTTGCATGAGCTCGATCTCAAACGATCCCAACCATCGGGGTTTAAGGTTCGAACACTCGGCTCTGCGAAGTTTTATGTTGGCTGGGCTGAGGACTTTGTCGCAAACGGTGAACACGTCGCCGCTACGATGTTGGTCAGTTGCTCGTTTCATCGCTCCTTGTGTCTTTGCGAGGATTTGCCATGTCTCCTCCCATATGGTGGAGAAGTTTCGGCGTTGAAACGTCGGCTGCGGGAATGTTGCTTTGATTGTGTAGTCCGGCTGGTATGGCGGGAAGTTTTACCCGTTGTGGTAAAAACTGCCAAGTTATATGCGATTATGGTGGTTGGGAGTTTTTGTGCCCAATTTGTCCCATGAGGTTCGCATAACGTTTGGAGAAGCTGTTTGAGCGTCTAATTGGTCCGCTCAGTTTGGCCGTCGGTTTGACAATGAAACACCGCTGGAAGTTGAATTGTGCTATCGTAATGAGTCATCAATTCGTGCCAAAAACGGTTGGTGAACGAATATCATTGTTGCTCGTGATGGTTCTTGGTACGTTGTGTAGCCGTACGATGTTGTTTAGAAATAGTCGTGTTGTTCCCTCGGCGGTGACGGTGGTTGTTGTCGGGATGAAATGGGACATTTTGGAAAACCTATCAACTACGACAAGGATTGCGTCATATCCCTCCGGTATGACCGGTAGTCCCATGACAAAGTCCATGGAGATGTCAGCCCACGGTTCCGTTGGAATAGGGAGCGGTTGAAGGAGTTTGGGTGGATGTGTGTGACGGGATTTTTTTCACTGACATGTGTCGCAGGACTTGCAAAAGTTGGTCATTTCGGACTGCATCATATCCCACCAATAGTTCTTTGCCAGCTTCTTGAACGTTTTTTCCTCTCCGAAGTTTCCATCTGACCTGTATCGTGGCATTCTTCGAGCAGCATATGGCAAAGTTCATGGTTCGGGGGAACGACCACCTGGCGAGTGAATCCTCGTCACCAATTGGGTGCGTCATACCAGATTTTTGCCTTGTCGTATCCGTCGTGCTTGTCGTAGCCTCATGTGAATAGCCGCTTGAGATATGGGTCTCGTTGTAGCTGTAGGGTCGCCACCTCAGCCATTAAATCTAGTTGGCAGTTGAGCGCGTCCACCGGGTTGATTTTGCTTGGCCGGTACTCCATATGGTATTCGAGTCCGGATTCAAGGAACTCCATCCATCGGGTTTGACATCGACGAAGGTTTGGCTACGTCTTCAGATATTTCAATGCATGATAGTCGGTGCGCACGATGCATCAGCGGCACTCTAGGTAACATGGCCATGTCTTGAATGCATGTACGACAATCAANTGTGAGTGGTCGGATTCAAGAAGCTCCGCCGAGAAATCGGGGGGCTTCGAGAATCGACGCTGAAGATGCGAGATGCATCTTTATAAATCCAGATTCGTCTCAATGCGTCGAGAAGTCGACCGAAAGGTCGTGGTACTTCTGTTCTAGATTTGCGAGAGTGGTCAAAGCTGTCCAAAGGTTCAGGAAGATTTACTAGAGGCGATGGCAGTTAGCCGGTTTGCCCTCGACCGTCGGAGTGAATATTGGGGTCTCACGACGCGGTGGGCTTTTTGTGTAATACCAGAGATGCCCACTCGAAAAGATTAGGGAGTCATTTACGGCTGGTACGCAACACTTCCCCCCCTTTAGTCGCTACGTCCCGGCATGCGTACATATGTGGCCTGGTGACGGGGGTCATAGCCGTCGATGGGGTGATCGCCGTCTCGGAGCTTGTCGTAAGGTTCCCAACTGTTATGTGCGGCATCGTAGCCATGCCACTTGACAAGATATTCTGTCGTATTGCCTCATCCTCGATGGCCGAGGATGTCCTCGATGACGTACTCTGTGTCCTCGTCTACTTGAACGGGAGGAGGGGGAGGGACATCCTTGCCCAAGAAGTTTTCTCCGGGGTCTTGGTTGTTGTGATTCGTGACGTTCTTGTACAGTCTACTGTGACCACTCGGCCGTGTCCATACTCGTGCAGATCCCTGAGGCGGGCCCTGGTGACACCGGTCCGACGACTGGCACAGCACTACCAGCTTGGAGCTGGCCGACTACCGTTCCAGAGCCCCGGACACTGCCGGGACTCCCTGCTATTTTTTCTGCAGCTTGCAGGAGCCTTTTCGGCGGACTGGCCATGAGCCCGATTTGCATGTTTTTTCATTATGTGTCCACCGTGTGATGATGGATGCATGCATGTGACCAGTCGTAGCATCCGTCTTGTGATCCTACACGTCTAGGTTCAGACGACGTAGTATTCTGACATGTGTGCGCAGAGTTATGGCCAAAACAGTGGTTTTGGGCCAGTTTTAGGACAGCTCTTGAACCGCCGCGTACGACACCCGCTATGCGCCGCGGCAGGTATTTATGCCATGGACCTGTCATTTGTCATCTCTCTGCAAATGCTATTAAAGCATTCAGACACTTTGCCTTGTGTCCCCTAGCCAAACTCTTGTTGTTGCGTGCAGGACTTGTGATTGTCGTCACCGTCTGATCAGGCACTAACGCCTGGTCAACGAGAGTGTTGTTAGGAAGCTTCCTTGTATCTTCTCATCGGTAGTGCTTGATAACAAATACCAGATGAACTTGCATTGTGTCGGGGAGTTTGAGTTGCGTAACTACGAAGGTTTGCATGAGCTCGATCTCAAACGGTCCCAACCATCGGGGTTTAAGGTTCGAACACTCGGCTCTGCAAAGTTTTATGTTGGCTGGGCTGAGGACTTTGTCGCAAACGGTGAACACGTCGCCGCTACGATGTCGGTCAATTGCTCGTTTCATCGCTCCTTGTGTATTTGCGAGGATTTGCCATGTCTCCTCCCATATGGTGGAGAAGTTTCGGCGTTGAAACGTCGGCTGCGGGAATGTTGCATTGATTGTGTAGTCCGGCTGGTATGGCGGGAAGTTTGCCATACACCACTTGAAACAGAGTATTACCCGTTGTGGTAAAAACTGCCAAATTATATGCGGTTATGGTGGTTGGGAGTTTTTGTGCCCAATTTGTCCCATGAGGTTCGCATAACGTTTGGAGAAGCTGTTTGAGCGTCTAATTGGTCCGCTCAGTTTGGCCGTCGGTTTGACAATGAAACACCGCTGGAAGTTGAATCGTGCTATCGTAATGAGTCATCAGTTCGTGCCAAAAACGGCTGGTGAACGACTATCATTGTTGCTCGTGATGGTTCTTGGTACGTTGTGTAGCCGTACGATGTTGTTTAGAAGTAGTCGTGTTGTTCCCTCGGCGGTGACGGTGGTTGTTTTCGGGATGAAATGGGACATTTTGGAAAACCTATCAACTACGACAAGGATTGCGTCATATCCCTCCGGTATGACTGGTAGTCCCATGACAAAGTCCATGGAGATGTTAGCCCACGGTTCCGTTGGAATAGGGAGCGGTTGAAGGAGTTTGGGTGGCCGTGTGTGACGGGATTTTTTTCACTGACATGTGTCGCAGGACTTGCAAACGTTGGCCATTTTGGACTGCATCATATCCCACTAATAGTTCTTTGCCAGCTTCTTGAACGTTTTTTCCTCTCCGAAGTTTCCATCTGACCTATATCGTGGCATTCTTCGAGCAGCATATGGCAAAATTCATGGTTGGGGGAACGACCACCTGGCGAGTGAATCCTCGTCACCAATTGGGTGCAACATACCAGATTTTTGCCTTGTCGTATCCGCCGTGCTTGTCGTAGCCTCATGTGAATAGCCGCTCGAGATATGGGTCTCGTTGTAGCTCTAGGGTCGCCACCTCAGCCATTAAATCTAGTTGGCAGTTGAGCGCGTCCACCGGGTTGATTTTGCTTGGCCGGTACTCCATATAGTATTCGAGTCCGGATTCAAGGAACTCCATCCATCGGGTTTGACATCGACGAAGGTTTGGCTACGTCTTCAGATATTTCAATGCATGATAGTCGGTGCGCACGATGCATCAGCGGCACTCTAGGTAACATGGCCATGTCTTGAATGCATGTACGACAATCAATATTTCTTTCTCATGTACGGGGTGGTTGAGTTCCGGTCCTTGCAGTCTTTCGGACATGTATGCGACGATTTGCTCGCTCTTGCTATGGTTTTGCGGGAGGAATGCGCCAATGGCTCAGTCTGACATGTTTGTAGCCATGACGTAGTCGATCGTTGGATCGGCTAATCATAGGGCTTGTGCAAAGGTCAAATCGTTCCGCAAAGCGATGAACGCTTTTTGTTTGTTGACTTCCCACCACCACTCATTTTCTTTTTGAGTGAGGTTGGAGAGAGGCATTGATACTCGGGCGCAGTCCCGTACGAAACGCCACTAGTAATTGCAGACGCCAAGGAAAACTTGAATGTCTCAAACATTGATCGATGTCGGCCAATCAGCGACTATTGGCACTTTTTTTGGGTCTATGGTGATCGTTCATCGTTGATGACGTGACCCAAAAACTCGATCGAACGGCGAACGAAGTTGCACTTCGAGAGTTTTCCGAAAAAAATGTCTTTGCAAAACTTTGAGAACTTTTGAAGATGTCCACCGTGCTCTTTCGGGGTGCAACTGTGCACCAGAATGTCGTCGAGGTACACCACGACAAAGTCGTCGAAGTACACCACAACAAAGTCGTCGAGGTATGGGCAGAAGATGTTGCTCATTGCCTCCATGAACGTCGCCAGGGCATTTGTAAGTCCGATCGGTATTTCCGTGAACTCAAGATGCTCGCTGAGAGTTCGGAATGCCGTCTTCTCGATGTCGCCGTCTGCCAAGCGTATGTAGTGATAACTCATGCGCAAGTCGATTTTGGTAAAAAGTGGGCCCCTCAGAGTTGGTCGAAAAACTCATCAGCGGGGGGAAGAGGATAGTGGTTCTTGCTGGTAGCGTCGTTCAACGCCCGGTAGTGCACACACATCCGCATTTCACTAGTTTTTGTTTTCATGAGTAGTACCGGTACGACGTATGGTGACGTGGATGGGCGGATGAACCCGTGACCAAGCACCTCATTGAGTTTCTTCTTCATCTCGGTCAGTTTGTGATCGCTCATCCAATAGGCCATCAAAGTGAGGGTTGGCTGCTTGGCTGTAGTTTGATGTGATGGTTGATATCCTGTTGAGGAGGTAGGGTTCTTGGGAGTTTTTCGGGGAAGACGTTCGCAAACTCTTGGATGAGTGGTGTGAACTCTTCGGGTACCATCGAGAACTTTGTTGATACCGATGAGGCTGATGAGGCCGATGAGTCAGCTGCTGCCACTGCCGCTTCTTCCATTGGCTCAAGATGTACGAGCCACGCACGAGCTCCTTGTCGCTTAGAGTGTTTGGCCACGTTCAGCAGTATGGGTTGTATAGGTTATCACCCTTCGACTACCGTGGCTTCCTTTGCTCCTTCTAGTGCTGCTCCTTCCACCTATGCTGCTTTGGCTGTCGTCTTTCGTCCCACGTGTGGAAGTTGTCACTTGGTGCCATCGAGTTCTACGTAGATATCGGTATTATTCCAGTTGATCTACGGATTGTGCCAGTAGAGTAAATCTCATCCGAGAATGATTTTGTGATCACTCATTTTATAAGACCTCTAGATTGGTAAATCCCATAGATCTCCCACTTGTACTCATAGTGATTCTCGAAGTCTCCATGTTTGCAATGTCCCATCGACGTTTTTTTCTTCAAACACCCCTGGTTCGATCAGCAAACCCGGTACCCTTCTGCGACTTTTGCATCCTCCATGCTAGACTTTTAGTAGTGTTGCCGGTTGGTCATCCTCGTACCCGTCGTTGAACTTTGCGATCTCAGAAACCCTTTGCGATGATGTAGGCCATTTAGATGGGAAATCGGTGCAGATCACTCCTCAAAGACAAGAGTTGCGCATTTTACTCCTGTCCTTTGGCGTTTTTCGTCTCATTTTTTTGCGACTTTCCCCCCTGTTTGGCCTGCTGCTTGCTCCGGCAGTTGCGAGCAGTGTACCCAACTTTTCTGTAGTTGTAGCAGGTTTGCGTATCTCTCTGGTCGACAACATCTACTTCCATCGGTGTCGAGGAGTCCACCGACTGGTTCTTTCCGTTTCCACAATAATTGTAGTTAGGAGGTTGCCAACCGTAGGATCCCGGGATCGGAGCATTGTAGTCAGCGTTGTCGATCCTTTCTACTGCTGTGATCATCTGCGGCAAGTTGTTTTGGATGCCAAGAATAACGATTGCTCACCGAATATCTCGCGTAAGGCCATTGTTGTAGTGAAAACAGAGTTTGTCGAGGGCGATGTCTGCTCTGGTGATGATCTCGTAGAATCTCCGTGTTTTCTCTACCACGTTAAATTGTTGACAAAGATGATGGAGCTTGTACCGTACGTCTTACTTCTTGCTCAGTCGTCCAAAGTGTGTGAGCATCGCGCGCGAGAATTCGTTCCAGTCGGTTGGTGGCGTCAGCACGGCTTGCCATTGTGGGTTGATCTGCTCCAAGAGTAGAACGCTTGAAGTCAGTGACATGAGATGGGCGTCGTTTGCCATTGATGATACTCCACCGGTCTCCTGTTGCCATTGGATGGTCTCTAGATCAGACTACGAACTTAGCACCATGCAATGCAAAGCGTGGCTGTGAGGTCAATCTTTTTTGTTCGTCGTTGACTCTAGCAGCGGTGAAGTACATCTCCAACCTCATCAGCCACATCGGAACGGTCGGTCCTTTTGAATTTGTAGGATGAAACGGTTCTGGTGGAGGAGGAAAATTTTTGGGTTTGCTTGAGAGCTGGGAATTTCTCTCGACGAGCACCCCTTAATGTGTGCTTATGTTACAAAGAGCCTCCATCATGATATTGAGTTGTTAAACATATTTTTGTTGAACCCCTTCAGCGCGGAGACTCAGTTTGCCTACTCCTTGTTGATATGTGCCTATTGTCCATTTCCACCTGTCGTTCTTGCTGTCGTTGTTGAGACTATAGATAGGGACACCTGGTTTACCGCCATTGGATCCGCGGATGGTTTACTTGTCCTTGTTGCATCCTACTTGCACCCTAGTTGCATCCTACTTGTGCCCTACCTGCACCCTAGTTGCGCCCTAGTTGCGCCCTAGTTGTACCATACTTGCACCGCAGTTGCGCCCTAGATGTGGCCTACTTGCACCCTAGTTGCGCCCTAGTTGCACCCTAGTTGCGCCCTAGTTGTCCCCTAGTTGCACCTTAGTTACATCCTACTTGCGCCCTACTTGTGACCTAGTTGTGCTCTAGTTGCGCCCTAGTTGCGCCCTAGTTTTGCCCTACTTGCCCCCTAGTTGCGTCCTAGTTGTGCCTCAGTTGGACACTAGCTACACCCTAGTTGCGCTCTATTTGTGCCCTAGTTGAGCCCTTGATGCACCCTAGTTGCTTCCTGGTTGCACCCTAGTTGCGCCCTGGTTACGTCCTAGTTGCACCGTATGGGCACCTTACTTGCGTCCTAGTTGTGCCCTACTTGCGCTGTAGTTGCCTCCTAGTTGCACCCTAGTTGAGTCTCAGTCGGGAACTAGCCACACCCTAATTGACCCTAGTTGCAGCCTAGTTGCGTCCTAGTTGTGCCATGGTTGCGCACTAGCTGCGTCTTAGTTGCACCCTAGTTTCCCCCTAGTTGTGCGCACGTTGCACCCTACTTCTATGCTAGTTCCGTCCTAGTTANTTTAGGACAGCTCTTGAACCGCCGCGTACGACACCCGCTATGCGCCGCGGCAGGTATTTATGCCATGGACCTGTCATTTTTCATCTCTCTGCAAATGCTATTGAAGCATTCAGACACTTTGCTTTGTGTCCCCTAGCCAAACTCTTGTTGATGCGTGCAGGACTTGTGACTGTCGTCACCGTCTGATCAGGCACTGACGCCTGGTCAACGAGAGTGTTGCTAGGAAGCTTCCTTGCATCTTCTCATCGGTAGTGCTTGATAACAAATACCAGATGAACTTGCATTGTGTCGGGGAGTTTGAGTTGCGCAACTACGAAGGTTTGCATGAGCTCGATCTCAAAAGTTGGCCATTTCGGACTGCATCATATCCCACCAATAGTTCTTTGCCAGCTTCTTGAACGTTTCTTCCTCTCCGAAGTTTCCATCTGACCTGTATCGTGGCATTCTTCGAGCAGCATATGGCAAAGTTCATGGTTCGGGGGAACGACCACCTGGCGAGTGAATCCTCGTCACCAATTGGGTGCGTCATACCAGATTTTTGCCTTGTCGTATCCGTCGTGCTTGTCGTAGCCTCATGTGAATAGCCGCTCGAGATATGGGTCTCGTTGTAGCTGTAGGGTCGCCACCTCAGCCATTAAATTTAGTTGGCAGTTGAGCGCGTCCACCGGGTTGATTTTGCTTGGCCGGTACTCCATATGGTATTCGAGTCCGGATTCAAGGAACTCCATCCATCGGGTTTGACATCGACGAAGGTTTGGCTACGTCTTCAGATATTTCAATGCATGATAGTCGGTGCGCACGATGCATCAGCGGCACTCTAGGTAACATGGCCATGTCTTGAATGCATGTACGACAATCAACATTTCTTTCTCATGTACGGGGTGGTTGAGTTCCGGTCCTCGCAGTCTTTCGGACATGTATGCGACGATTTGCTCGCTCTTGCTATGGTTTTGCGGGAGGAATGCGCCAATGGCTCAGTCTGACATGTTTGTAGCCATGACGTAGTCGATCGTTGGATCGGCTAATCATAGGGCTTGTGCAAAGGTCAAATCGTTCCGCAAAGCGATGAACGCTTTTTGTTTGTTGTCTTCCCACCACCACTCATTTTCTTTTTGAGTGAGGTTGGAGAGAGGCATTGATACTCGGGCGCAGTCCCGTACGAAACGCCACTAGTAATTGCAGACGCCAAGGAAAACTTGAACGTCTCGAACATTGATCGATGTCGGCCAATCAGCGACTATTGGCACTTTTTTTGGGTCTATGGTGATCGTTCATCGTTGATGACGTGACCCAAAAACTCGATCGAACGGCAAACGAAGTTGCACTTCGAGAGTTTTCCGAAAAAAATGTCTTTGCAAAACTTTGAGAACTTTTTGAAGATGTCCACCGTGCTCTTTCGGGGTGCGACTGTGCACCAGAATGTCGTCGAGGTACACCACGACAAAGTCGTCGAAGTACACCACAACAAAGTCGTCAAGGTATGGGCGGAAGATGTTGCTCATTGCCTCCATGAACGTCGCCAGGGCATTTGTAAGTCCGATCGGCATTACCGTGAACTCAAGATGCTCGTTGAGAGTTCGGAATGCCGTCTTCTCGATGTCGCCGTCTGCCAAGCGTATGTAGTGATAGCTCATGCGCAAGTCGATTTTGGTAAAAAGTGGGCCCCTCAGAGTTGGTCGAAAAACTCATCAGCGGGGGGAAGAGGATAGTGGTTCTTGCTGGTAGCGTCGTTCAACGCCCGGTAGTGCACACACATCCGCATTTCACTAGTTTTTGCTTTCATGAGTAGTACCGGTACGACGTATGGTGACGTGGATGGGCGGATGAACCCGTGACCAAGCACCTCGTTGAGTTTCTTCTTCATCTCGGTCAGTTTGTGATCGCTCATCCAATAGGCCATCAAAGTGAGGGTTGGCTGCTTGGCTGTAGTTTGATGTGATGGTTGATATCCTGTTGAGGAGGTAGGGTTCTTGGGAGATTTTCGGGGAAGACGTTCGCAAACTCTTGGATGAGTGGTGTGAACTCTTCGGGTACCATCGAGAACTTTGTTGATATCGATGAGGCTGATGAGGCCGATGAGTCAGCTGCTGCCACTGCCGCTTCTTCCATTGGCTCAAGATGTACGAGCCACGCACGAGCTCCTTGTCGCTTAGAGTGTTTGGCCACGTTCAGCAGTATGGGTTGTATAGGTTATCATCCTTCGACTACCGCGGCTTCCTTTGCTCCTTCTAGTGCTGCTCCTTCCACCTATGCTGCTTTGGCTGTCGTCTTCCGTCCCACGTGTGGAAGTTGTCGCTTGGTGCCGTCGAGTTCTACGTAGATATCGGTGTTATTCCAGTCGATCTGCGGATTGTGCCAGTAGAGTAAATCTCATCCGAGAATGATTTTGTGATCACTCATTTTATAAGACCTCTAGATTGGTAAATCCCATAGATCTCCCACTTGTACTCATAGTGATTCTCGAAGTCACCATGTTTGCAATGTCCCATCGACGCTTTTTTCTTCAAACACCCCTGGTTCGATCAGCAAACCCGGTACCCTTCTGCGACTTTTGCATCCTCCATGCTGGACTTTTGGTAGTGTTGCCGGTTGGTCATCCTCGTACCCGTCGTTGAACTTTGCGATCTCAGAAACCCTTTGCGATGATGTAGGCCATTTAGATGGGCAATCGGTGCAGATCACTCCTCATAGACAAGAGTTGCGCATTTTACTCCTGTCCTTTGGCGTTTTCCGTCTCATTTTTTTGCGACTTTCCCCCCTGTTTGGCCTGCTGCTTGCTCCGGCAGTTGCGAGCAGTGTACCCAACTTTTCTGTAGTTGTAGCAGGTTTGCGTATCTCTCTGGTCGACGACATCTACTTCCATCGGTGTCGAGGAGTCCACCGACTGGTTCTTTCCGTTTCCACAATTATTGTAGTTAGGAGGTTGCCAACCGTAGGATCCCGGGATCGGAGCATTGTAGTCGGCGTTTTCGATCCTTTCTACTGCTGCGATTATCTGCGGCAAGTTGTTTTGGATGCCAAGAATAACGATTCCTCACCGAATATCTCGCGTAAGGCCATTGTTGTAGTGAAAACAGAGTTTGTCGAGGGCGATGTCTGCTCTGGTGATGATCTCGTAGAATCTCCGTGTTTTCTCTACCACATTAAATTGTTGACAGAGATGATGGATCTTGTACCGTACGTCTTACTTCTTGCTCAGTCGTCCAAAGTGTGTGAGCATCGCGCGTGAGAATTCGTTCCAATCGGTTGGTGGTGTCAGCACGTCTTGCCATTGTGGGTTGATCTGCTCCAAGAGTAGAATGCTTGAAGCCAGTGACATGAGATGGGCATCGTTTGCCATTGATGATGCTCCACCGGTCTCCTATTGCCGTTGGATGGTCTCTAGATCAGACTACGAACTTAGCACCATGCAATGCAAAGCGTGGCTGTGAGGTCAATCTTTTTTGTTCGTCGTTGACTCTAGCAGCGGTGAAGTACATCTCCAACCTCATCAGCCACATCGGAACGGTCGGTCCTTTTGAATTTGTAGGATGAAACGGTTCTGGTGGAGGAGGAAATTTTTTGGGTTTGCTTGAGAGCTGGGAATTTCTCTCGACGAGCACCCCTTAATGTGTGCTTATGTTACAAAGAGCCTCCATCATGATATTGAGTTGTTAAACATATTTTTGTTGAACCCCTTGAGCGCGGAGACTCAGTTTGACTATTCCTTGTTGATCTGTGCCTATTGTCCATTGCCACCTGTCGTTCTTGCTGTCGTTGTTGAGACTATAAATAAGGAAATCTGGTTTACCGCCATTGGATCCGCGGATGGTTTACTTGTCCTTGTTGCATCCTACTTGCACCCTAGTTGTGTCCTACTTGTGCCCTACCTGCACCCTAGTTGCGCTCTAGTTGCGCCCTAGTTGTACCGTACTTGCACCGCAGTTGCGCCCTAGATGTGGCCTAGTTGCACCCTAGTTGCGCCCTAGTTGCACCCTAGTTGCGCCCTAGTTGTCCCCTAGTTGCACCTTAGTTGCATCCTACTTGCGCCCTACTTGTGACCTAGTTGTGCTTTAGTTGCGCCCTAGTTGCGCCCTAGTTGTGCCCTACTTGCCCCCTAGTTGCGTCCTAGTTGTGCCTCAGTTGGACACTAGCTACGCCCTAGTTGCGCTCTATTTGTGCCCTAGTTGAGCCCTTGATGCGCCCTAGTTGCTTCCTGGTTGCACCCTAGTTGCACCCTGGTTACGTCCTAGTTGCACCGTATGGGCACCCTACTTGCGTCCTAGTTGTGCCCTACTTGCGCTGTAGTTGCCTCCTAGTTGCACCCTAGTTGAGTCTCAGTCGGGAACTAGCCACACCCTAATTGACCCTAGTTGCAGCCTAGTTGCGTCCTAGTTGTGCCATGGTTGCGCACTAGCTGCGTCTTAGTTGCACCCTAGTTTCCCCCTAGTTGTGCGCACGTTGCACCCTACTTCTATGCTAGTTCCGTCCTAGTTACGCCCTAGTTGCACAATACTTGTGCCCTATTTCTACCTTACTTGCACCCTAGTGACAACCTAAATTTACCCAACTTGTGCCTCAATCGGTTAACAGTTACGCCCAAGTTTCGGCCTAGTTGTGCCCTACATGTGCCCTAGTTGCGCCCTTGTTGCGCCCTACTTACACCCTACTTGCACCCTACTTGTACCCTAGTTGTGCCCTACTTGCACCTCAGGTGAGCACTAACTACACCCTAGCTGCACCCTAATCTCGCCCTAGTTGTGCCCTATTTGTGCCCTAGTTGAGCCCTAGTTGTGTCCTAGTTGCGCCCTAGTTGTGCCCTAGTTGCGCCCTAGTTGCGCCTTACTTGCGCTCTAGTTGCAACCTAGTTGCATCCTACTTGCACCCTAGTTGTGCCCTAGTTGCGCCCTACTTGTACCCTACTTGCACTCCACTTGCGTCTTTGTTGCGCCATATTTGTGTCCTACTTGCGCCCTAGTTGTGCCCTAGTTGCTCCCTAGTTGCGCCCTAGTTGCACCCTAGTTGCATCTGAGTTGGGCACTAGCTACGCACTANTGTTGTTCCCTAGTTGCGCCCTAGTTGCGCCCTAGTTCTGCCCTCCTTATGCCGTAGTTGCATCCTAGTTGCGCCTCATGTGGACACTAGCTACACCCTAGTTGCGCCTTAGTTGTGCCCTAGTTGCGCCCTGGTTGCGCCCTAGTTGCGCCCTGGTTACGCTCTAGTTGCACCCTATGTGTACCCTTCTTGTGTCCTAATTGCGCCCTACTTGCACCCTAGTTGCGCCCTTGTTGTACCCTAATTGAGTCTCAGTTCGACACTAGCCATACCCTAATTGCGCCCTAGTTGCGACCTAGTTGTGCCATTATTGTGCCCTAATTGCGTTCTAGTTGCGCCCTAGTTATCCCCTAGTTGCGCCCACGTTGCACCCTACTTGCGTGCTAGTTCCGCCCTAGTTGGACCCTAGTTGCACACTACTTGCGCCCTACTTCCGCCCTACTTGCACCCTAGTTGCACCCTAGTTGTGCCCATGTTGAGCCTTGGTCACTAGCTATTGGTCACTAGCTACGCCCTAGTTGCGCCCTAATTGAGCCCTCCATGTACCCTAGTTGCGCCCTAGTTTTGCCCTACGTGTACCCTAGTTGCATCCTACTTGCACCCTAGTTGTGCCCTACTTGCTCCTTAGCTAGGCATGAGCTTCACCTCAGTTGCGTCCTAGTCTCGCCCAAGTTGCTCCCTATTTGTACCCTAGTTGCATCCTAGTTGTGTTCTAGTCGTGCCCTAGTTGTGCCCTACTTGCTCCTTAGCTAGGCATGAGCTTCACCTCAGTTGCGTCCTAGTCTCGCCCAAGTTGCTCCCTATTTGTACCCTAGTTGCATCCTAGTTGTGTTCTAGTCGTGCCCTAGTTGTGCCCTAGTTGCACCCTAGTTGCGCCATACTTGCGCCCTACTTGCGTCGTACTTGCACCCTAGTTGAGTCTCAGTCGGGAACTAGCCACACCCTAATTGACCCTAGTTGCAGCCTAGTTGCGTCCTAGTTGTGCCATGGTTGCGCACTAGCTGCGTCTTAGTTGCACCCTAGTTTCCCCCTAGTTGCGCCCACGTTGCACCCTACTTCTATGCTAGTTCCGTCCTAGTTACGCCCTAGTTGCACAATACTTGTGCCCTATTTCTACCTTACTTGCACCCTAGTGACAACCTAAATTTACCCAAGTTGTGCCTCAATCGGTTACCAGTTACGCCCGAGTTTCAGCCTAGTTGTGCCCTACATGTGCCCTAGTTGCGCCCTTGTTGCGCCCTACTTACACCCTACTTGCACCCTACTTGTACCCTAGTTGTGTCCTACTTGCACCTCAGGTGAGCACTAACTACACCCTAGCTGCACCCTAATCTCGCCCTAGTTGTGCCCTATTTGTGCCCTAGTTGAGCCCTAGTTGTGTCCTAGTTGCGCCCTAGTTGTGCCCTAGTTGCGCCCTAGTTGCGCCTTACTTGCTCTCTAGTTGCAGCCTAGTTGCATCCTACTTGCGCCCTAGTTGTGCCCTAGTTGCGCCCTACTTGTACCCTACTTGCACTCCACTTGCGTCTTTGTTGCGCCATATTTGTGTCCTACTTGCGCCCTAGTTGTGCCCTAGTTGCACCCTAGTTGCGCCATACTTGCGCCCTACTTGCGTCGTACTTGCACCCTAGTTGTATACTAGTTGCGCCCTAGTTGGATCCTAGTTGCGCCTAAGTTGGTCAATAGCTACGCCCTAGTTGTTCCCTAGTTGCACCCTAGTTGAGCCCTAGTTATGCCCTTGTTGTGCCCTAGTTGTGCCCTACTTGCACCCTCCTTGGGTCCTACTTGCGCCCTAGTTGTACCCTACTTGCGCCTCAGTTGGGCACTAGCTACACCCTAGTTGCACCCAAGTTGCACCGTAGATGCACCATACTTGCGCCCTAGTTGTGCCTTAGTTGCACTCTAGTTGCGCCCTAGATGTGTCCTAGTTGTACTCATTTTGCGCCCTAGTTGTGCCCTACTTGCTTCCTAGTTGCTTCTCAGTTTGGCACTAGCTACGCCTTAGTTGCACCCGAGTTGTGCCCGAGTTGTGCCCTATTTGGCCCCGAATTGTGCCTTAGTTGGACACTAGCTATGCCCTTGTTGCACCCTACTTGTCCTCTTGTTGCGCGCTAGTTACCCCCTAGTTGCACTGTCATTGCGCCCTACTTACTCCCTACTTGCGCCCTGGTTGTACCTAGTTGTACCCTAGATGTACCTACTTACGTCGTACTTGCGCCCAGCTTGCACCTTACTTGCGCCCTAGTTGCATTCTAGTTGCACCCTAGTTCCGTCCTACTTGCGCCCTTGTTGCGCCTTAGTTGTGCCCTAGTTGTTCCCTAGTTGCATGTGAGTTGGGCCTTTGTTACTTCCTAGTTGCACCCTAGTTGTGGCCTACTTGCACCCTATTTGGGTCCTACTTGCCCTCTAGTTGTGTCCTAGTTGTGTCCTAGTTGCGTCCTACTTACGTCCTAGCTGCGCCGGACTTGCGTCCTAGTTGTGCCTCAGTTGGGCACTAGCTACGTCCTAGTTGCGACCNTGCGGCCTATTTCCGCCCTATGTGCATCCTAGTTACGCCCTACTTGCATCTTTTCAGGGCCCCAGTTACACCCTAGTTGTAACCTAGTTGTGCCCTACTTGTGCCCTACTTGTGGCCTGGTTGCGCCCTACTTGCGACCTAGTTACATCCTACTATGCCCTACGTGCCCCCTTGTTGCGCCCTACTTGCATCCTACTTGCAACCTACTTGTGCCCTACCTGCAGCCCTAGTTGCCTCGTACTTGCGCCCTATGTGCAACCTTGTTGTTCCCTAGTTGCGCCCTAGTTGCGCCCTAGTTCTGCCCTCCTTATGCCGTAGTTGCATCCTAGTTGCGCCTCATGTGGACACTAGCTACACCCTAGTTGCGCCTTAGTTGTGCCCTAGTTGCGCCCTGGTTGCGCCCTAGTTGCGCTCTGGTTACGCTCTAGTTGCACCCTATGTGTACCCTTCTTGTGTCCTAATTGCGCCCTACTTGCACCCTAGTTGCGCCCCTGTTGTACCCTAATTGAGTCTCAGTTCGACACTAGCCATACCCTAATTGCGCCCTAGTTGCGACCTAGTTGTGCCATTATTGTGCCCTAATTGCGTCCTAGTTGCGCCCTAGTTATCCCCTAGTTGTGCCCACGTTGCACCCTACTTGCGTGCTAGTTCCGCCCTAGTTGGACCCTAGTTGCACACTACTTGCGCCCTACTTCCGCCCTACTTGCACCCTAGTTGCACCCTAGTTGTGCCCATGTTGAGCCTTAATTGGTCACTAGCTACGCCCTAGTTGTGCCCTAATTGAGCCCTCCATGTACCCTAGTTGCGCCCTAGTTTCACCCTACGTGTACCCTAGTTGCATCCTACTTGCACCCTAGTTGTGCCCTACTTGCTCCTTAGGTGGGCATGAGCTTCACCTCAGTTGCGTCCTAGTCTCACCCAAGTTGCTCCCTATTTGTACCCTAGTTGCGTCCTAGTTGTGTTCTAGTCGTGCCCTAGTCGTGCCCTAGTTGCACCCTAGTTGCGCCATACTTGCGCCCTACTTGCGTCGTACTTGCACCCTAGTTGTGTACTAGTTGCGCCCTAGTTGGATCCTAGTTGCGCCTAAGCTGGTCAATAGCTACGCCCTAGTTGTTCCCTAGTTGCACCCTAGTTGAGCCCTAGTTATGCCCTTGTTGTGCCCTAGTTGTGCCCTACTTGCACCCTCCTTGGGTCCTACTTGCGCCCTAGTTGTACCCTACTTGCGCCTCAATTGGGCACTAGCTACACCCTAGTTGCACCCAAGTTGCACCGTAGATGCACCATTCTTGCGCCCTAGTTGTGCCTTAGTTGCACTCTAGTTGCGCCCTAGATGTGTCCTAGTTGTACTCATTTTGCGCCCTAGTTGCGCCCTACTTGCGCCCTACTTACGCCTTACTTGCACCCTAGTTGCGTGCTAGTTGCTCCCTAGTTAGGCCCTACTTGCGCCCTACTTGTGCCCTCTTGCACCCTTGTTGCACCATAGCTACGCCTCAGTTGGGCACTAGCTACATCCCAGTTGTACCCTAGTTGCATCCTAGTTGTGCCCTAGTTGTGCCCTACTTGCACCTTACTTGTGTGCTAGTTGTGCCCTACTTGCGCTGTAGTTGCGCCCTAGTTGTTCCCTAGTTGCACCTCAGTTCGGCACTAGCTACACCCTAGTTACGCCCTGGTTGTGCCCTTTTTGCGTCCATGTTGCTTCCTAGTTGTGCCCTAGTTGCCCGCTACTTGCGCCTTTGTTGCGTCCTTGTTGCACCCTAGTCGAACCTGAGTTGCGCCCTAGTTGTAACCTATTTGCACCCTACTTGCGCCCTAGTTGCGCTTGAGTGTTTTCCTAGTTGCGCCTCAGTTAGGCACTAGCTACGCCCTAGTTTACCCCTTGTTGCATCCTAGTTGCAACTCATCTAGGTGCTAGCTACACCCCCTAGTGGCATCCTAGTTGTGCCCTAGTTACGCCCTGATTGCGGCCTAGTAGCACCCTAGTTGCGCCTTAGTTGTGCCCTATTTCCCCCTAGTTGCACCCTAGTTGCGCCTACTAGTGCCGTAGTTGTACCTCAATTGGGCACTAGCTACTTCCTTGTTGCACCCTAGTTGAGCTCTCGCTATGCCCTAGTTGTTCCCTAGTTGCGCCCTAGTCATACCCTAGTTGTGTCCTAGTTGTGCGCTACTTGCACCCTACTTGCACCCTATTTGCCTCCTTGTTGCGCCCTATTTGCGCCCTACTTGCGCCCCATTTTCACCTAAGTTACACCCTAGTTGCACCGTAATTGCGTCTCAGTTGGACACTAGCTGCGCCCTAGTTGCGAACTAGCTATGTTCTAGTTGCGCCCTAGTTGCACCCTATTTACACCCTAGTTGCAATTTACTTGCACCCTAGTTGTGCCCTACTTGCGCCCTACTTGTGCCCTACTCTTGCCCTAGTTGCGCCCTTATTGCGCCCTACTTGAGACCTGTTGCACCATAGATGCACCCTAGTTACGTCCTCGTTGCTCTACTTGCGGCCTACTTGCGCACTAGCTACGTCCTTTTTGTGCCCTACTTGTGCCTTAGTTGGACACTAGCTACATCCTAGTCGCGCCCTAGTTGCACCCTACTTCCGTCCTACTTGCAACCTAGTTGCGCCCTACTTGTGCCCGAGATGCGCCCTACTTATGTCCAAGTTACACCCCTAGTTGTGTCCTAGTTGCACCTCAGTCCTAATTTGGCCCTAGTTGCGCCCTAGTTTCTCTCTAGTTGCGCCCTAGTTACGGCTTACTTTCACCCTACTTGCGCCCTTCTTGCACCTTAGTTGCACACTACTTGCGCCCTACTTGCACCCTTCTTGCACCCTACTTGAGCCCTACTTGCGTCCTAGTTGTGCCCTAGTTGCCCCCTACTTGCACCCTAGTTGTACTTTACTTGCGCCCTAGTTGCGCCCTAGTTGGGCACTAGTTGCACCCTACTTATGCCCTACTTGCGTCCAAGTTGTGCCTTAGTTGGGTACTCACTACACCCTAGTTGTGCCGTAGTTGCGCTCTAGTTGCACCCTAGTTGCACCCTCATTGCCCCCTACTTGCATCCAAGTTGCACCCTTCTTGCACTGTAATTACGCCATAATTGCGTCCTACTTGTGTCCTACTTGTGCCCTACTTGCATCATGATTGCGCCCTAGTTGTGCCCTCGTCGTGCCATACTTGCGCCCTAGTTGTGCCCTTCTTGCACCCTAGTTGCACCCTTGTTATGCCCTAGTTGCACATTTATTACGTAGCAGTTGCACCTTACTTGCATCCAAGTTGTGTCCTACTTGCGACCTTGTTACGCCCTAGTTACTCCCTACTTGCACCCTACTTGTATCCTACTTGCGTCCTAGTTGCGCGCTAGTTACACCTCAGTTAGGTCCTATCTACACCCTAGTTGCGCCCTAGTGGCACCCTACTTGCACCCTATTTGCGCCTTTGTTCCGCCCTAATTGTACCTTACTTGTACCCTAGCTCCGCCTTACTTACGCCCTAGTTGTGCCCTAGTTTTTCCCTACTTGCGTCCTAGTTATGCCCTAGTTGTGCCCTAGATGTGCCCTATTTGTGCCTCAATTGGACACTACCTACGTCCTAGTTGCGTCCTAGTTGCCCCCTAATTGCACCTTAGTTCGGCACTAGCTACACCCTAGTTGCACCCTAGTTGCACCCTACTTGTGTCCTAGTTGCATCCTAGTTGTACCCTAGTTGTGCCCTACTTGTGCCGTAGTCATCCCTACTTGCGCCCTACTTGCACCCTACTTGCACCTTAGTCGTGCCCTAGTTGCACCCTAATTATGCCCTATTTGCTCCGTACTTGTGCCCAAATTACGCCCTTCTTGCGTCCTACTTGCACCCTACTTTCCCCCTAGTTGCACCCTAGTTGCCTCCTACATGTGCCCTAGTTACGCCCTAATTTCCCCCTCGTTGCATTCTAGTTGCGCCCTTCTTGCGCCCAAGTTGTGCCTTAGTTACGCACTAGCTACGCTCTAGTTGTGCCATAGTTGTGCCCTAGCTATGCCCTAGTTGTACCCTAGCTGCACCCTTTTTGCGTCCTAGTTGCATCCTACTCATGCCCTACTGGCACCCTAGTTGCGCCCTAGTTATGCCCTAGTTTCACTCTTCTTCCGTCCTTGTTCCGCCCTACTTGCGCCCTAATTGTGCCCTACTTGCGTCCCCCACCCTTTTGGCATCCTACTTGCGTTATAGGTGCGTCCTAGTTGCTCCCTAGTTGCACCCTAATTGCACCTCAGTTGGGCACTAGCTACGCCCTAGTTGCATCCTAATTACACCATAGTTGCACCCTACTTGCGCCATGGTTGTGCCATAGTTGCGCCCTAGTTGCGCCTCTGTTGGGCACTGGGTACGTCAAAGTTGCGCTGTAGTTGCACTCTAGTTGAGCCGTAGTTGCGCCCTACTTAATCCTTTGTTTCAAACTACTTGTGCTCTAGCTGCACCCTACTTGCACCCTAGTTGGGCCCTAGTTGCGGTCTACTTACGTCTTACTTACGCCCCACCTGCATCCTAGTTGTGCCCTAATTGCTCCTTAGTTGTGCCGTAGTTATACCCTAGTTGTACCCTAGTCGTGCCCGAGTTGCGTCCTACTTGTGTCCTACTTGCCCCCTATTTGCGTCCTAGTTGCGCTCTAGTTGGGCCCTAGTTGCGTCCTACTTGCCCAAGAGTTGTGCCCTAGATGTGTCCTAGTTGCACCCTTGTTGCGCCATAGTTGCACCCTAGTTTTGCTCTAGTTTTTCCCTCGTTGTGCCCTAGTTGTTCCCTAGTTGTGCTTGAGTTAGGCACAAGCCACACCCTAGTTGCACCCTAGTTGCACCCCAGTTGTGCGTTACATGTGCTCTACTTGCGCCCTTGTTGCGTCCTAGTTGTGCCCTACTTCCACCATAGCAACGCCCTAGTTATGCCCTATTTGCGGCTTAGCTGCGCCCAAGTTGTGCCCTTGTTGCGTCTCACTTGGGCACTGGCTACGGCCTAGTTGCACCTTAGTTACACCCTAGTTGCGCCCTGGTTGTGCCCTAGTTGTGCCCTATTTGCGCCCTAGTTACGCCTTAGTACGACACTAGCTACGCCCGAATTGCACCCTAGTTGCGCCGAAGTTGTGCCCTAGTTGTGCCCAAGTTGTTCCCTAGTTGCACCTTAGTTAGAGACAAGCTACACCCTAGTTCAAACCTATTTGCGCCCTACTTGCGGTAACTTGCACCCTACTTTTGCCCTACTTGCCCCCTTGACGCACCCTACTTGCGCCCTTCTTCTGTCCTAGATGCATCCTAGTTGTACCATAGTTATGTCACAGTTGCGACCTGATTGCAATATAGTTGTGCCCTTGTTGTGGCCTACATGTGCCCTAATTGCTTCCTAGTTATGCACTAGTTACGCCCTAGTTGCGCCCTGGTTGCACCATAGTTGCGCCCTAGTTGTGGCCTACTTGCACCCTATTTGGGTCCTACTTGCCCTCTAGTTGTGTCCTAGTTGTGTCCTAGTTGCGTCCTACTTACGTCCTAGCTGCGCCGGACTTGCGTCCTAGTTGTGCCTCAGTTGGGCACTAGCTACGTCCTAGTTGCGACCTTGTTCCGCCCTAGTTGCACCCTAGTTATGCCCTAGTTGCGCGCCAGTTACGCCCTACTTGCGCCATGTTTGCGCCCACTTTGCTCCCTACTTGCACCCTTTTTGCGCCCTAGTTGCGCCCTAGTTGTGCCTTAGTTTGGCCTCAGTTAGACACTCGCTATGTCCTAGTTACGCCCTAGTGTACCCTAGGGCGCAAGTAGGGCGCAAGAAGGGTGCAAGCAGGGTGCAAGTAGGATGCAACTAGGACGCACATAGGGCGCAAGTAGGGTGCAATTAGGATGCAACGAGGGCGCAAATAGGGTGCAAGTAGGTTGCAACTAGGGCACAACAAGGGCACCACTAGGGCGCCAGTANCTCCCTACTTGCACCCTTTTTGCGCCCTAGTTGCGCCCTAGTTGTGCCTTAGTTTGGCCTCAGTTAGACACTCGCTATGTCCTAGTTACGCCCTAGTGTACCCTAGGGCGCAAGTAGGGCGCAAGAAGGGTGCAAGTAGGATGCAACTAGGACGCACATAGGGCGCAAGTAGGGTGCAATTAGGATGCAACGAGGGCGCAAATAGGGTGCAAGTAGGTTGCAACTAGGGCACAACAAGGGCACCACTAGGGCGCCAGTATGGTGTAACTTGGGCACAACAAGGGCGTAACTAGGGTGTAACTAGGGCGGAGCTAGTGCCCAATTGAGGCGCAACAAGGGCGCAACTAGGGCCCAAGTAGGCCGCAAGTAGGAAGCAACTAGGGCGGACCTAGGGCGCAACTACGGCGAAACTAGGAAGCATCGAGGGTGGAACTAGGGCACAACTAGGGCACAACTAGGGCGGAACTAGGGTGCAAGTAGGACATAATTAGGGCACAACTAGGGCACAAGTACGGTGCAAGTGGCGCCCTAGTTGTACCCTAGTTGTACCCTACTTGCGGCTTTGTTGTGCACTAGCTGCGCCCTAGTTGTGCCCTAGTTGGACTCTACTTGTGTCCTACTCGAACCCTAGTTACGCCCTAGTTGCGTTCTGGTTCCACCCTACTTGCGTCCTAGTTGCACCCTAGTTGCGTCCTAGTTTCACCATTGTTGTGTTCTAGTTGCACCCAAAATGTGCCCTAGTTTCTCCCTAGATTTGCCCTGCTTACATCCTACTTGCACCCTACTTGTGCCCTACTTACGCCTTACTTGCACCCTAGTTGTGTGCTAGTTGCTCCCTAGTTAGGCCCTACTTGCGCCCTACTTGTGCCCTCTTGCACCCTTGTTGCACCATAGTTACGCCTCAGTTGGGCACTAGCTACATCCCAGTTGTACCCTAGTTGCATCCTAGTTGTGCCCTAGTTGTGCCCTACTTGCACCTTACTTGTGCGCTAGTTGTGCCCTACTTCCGCTGTAGTTGCGCCCTAGTTGTTCCCTAGTTGCACCTCAGTTCGGCACTAGCTACACCCTAGTTACGCCCTATTTGCGTCCATGTTGCTTCCTAGTTGTGCCCTAGTTGCCCGCTACTTGCGCCTTTGTTGCGCCCTTATTGCACCCTAGTCGCACCCGAGTTGCGCCCTAGTTGTAACCTATTTGCACCCTACTTGCGCCCTAGTTGCGCCCTAGTTGTGCCCTAGTTGCCCGCTACTTGCGCCTTTGTTGCGCCCTTATTGCACCCTAGTCGCACCCGAGTTGCGCCCTAGTTGTAACCTATTTGCACCCTACTTGCGCCCTAGTTGCGCTTGAGTGTTTTCCTAGTTGCGCCTCAGTTAGGCACTAGCTACGCCCTAGTTTACCCCTTGTTGCATCCTAGTTGCAACTCATCTAGGTGCTAGCTACACCCCCTAGTCGCATCCTAGTTGTGCCCTAGTTGCGCCTTGATTGCGGCCTAGTTGCACCCTAGTTGCGCCTTAGTTGTGCCCTATTTCCCCCTAGTTGCACCCTAGTTGCGCCCTACTAGTGCCGTAGTTGTGCCTCAATTGGGCACTAGCTACTTCCTTGTTGCACCCTAGTTGAGCTCTCGCTATGCCCTAGTTTTTCCCTAGTTGTGCCCTAGTCATACCCTAGTTGCGTCCTAGTTGTGCGCTACTTGCACCCTACTTGCACCCTATTTGCCTCCTTGTTGCGCCCTATTTGCGCCCTACTTGCGCCCTATTTGCACCTAAGTTACACCCTAGTTGCACCGTAATTGTGTCTCAGTTGGACACTAGCTGCGCCCTAGTTGCGAACTAGCTATGTTCTAGTTGCGCCCTAGTTGCACCCTAGTTACACCCTAGTTGCAATCTACTTGCACCCTAGTTGTGCCCTACTTGCGCCCTAGTTGCGCCCTACTCTTGCCCTAGTTGCGCCCTTATTGCGCCCTACTCGAGACCTGTTGCACCATAGATGCACCCTAGTTACATCCTCGTTGCTCTACTTGCGCCCTACTTGCGCACTAGCTACGTCCTTTTTGTGCCCTACTTGTGCCTTAGTTGGACACTAGCTATGTCCTAGTCGCGCCCTAGTTGCACCCTACTTCCGTCCTACTTGCACCCTAGTTGCGCCCTACTTGTGCCCGAGATGCGCCCTACTTATGTCCAAGTTACACCCCTAGTTGTGTCCTAGTTGCACCTCAGTTGGGCCCTAATTTGGCCCTAGTTGCGCCCTAGTTGCGCTCTAGTTGCGCCCTAGTTACGGCTTACTTTCACCCTACTTGCGCCCTTCTTGCCCCTTAGTTGCGCACTACTTGCGCCCTTCTTGCACCCTTCTTGCACCCTACTTGAGCCCTACTTGCGTCCTAGTTGTGCCCTAGTTGCCCCCTACTTGCACCCTAGTTGTACCCTACTTGCGCCCTAGTTGCGCCCTAGTTGGGCACTAGTTGCACCCTACTTATGCTCTACTTGCGTCCAAGTTGTGGCTTAGTTGGGTGCTCACTACACCCTAGTTGTACCGTAGTTGTGCTCTAGTTGCACCCTAGTTGCGCCCTCATTGCCCCCTACTTGCATCCAAGTTGCACCCTTCTTGCACTGTAATTACGCCATAATTGCGTCCTACTTGTGTCCTACTTGTGCCCTACTTGCATCCTGCTTGCGCCCTAGTTGTGCCCTAGTCGTGCCATACTTGCGCCCTAGTTGTGCCCTTCTTGCACCCTAGTTGCACCCTTGTTACGCCCTAGTTGCACATTAATTACGTAGTAGTTGCGCCTTACTTGCATCCAAGTTGTGTCCTACTTGCGACCTTGTTGCGCCCTAGTTACTCCCTACTTGCACCTTACTTGTATCCTACTTGCGTCCTAGTTGCGCGCTAGTTACAGCTCAGGTAGGTACTATCTACACCCTAGTTGCGCCCTAGTGGCACCCTACTTGCACCCTATTTGCGCCTTTGTTCCGCCCTAGTTGTACCTTACTTGTACCCTAGCTCCGCCTTACTTACGCCCTAGTTGTGCCCTAGTTTTTCCCTACTTGCGTCGTAGTTATGCCCTAGTTGTTCCCTAGTTGTGCCCTATTTGTGCCTCAGTTGGACACTACCTACGTCCTAGTTGCATCCTAGTTGCCCCCTAATTGCACCTTAGTTCGGCACTAGCTACACCCTAGTTGCACCCTAGTTGCACCCTACTTGCGTCCTAGTTGCATCCTAGTTGTACCCTAGTTGTGCCCTACTTGTGCCGTAGTCATCCCTACTTGCACCTTAGTTGTGCCCTAGTTGCACCCTAATTATGCCCTATTTGCTCCGTACTTGTGCCCTAATTACGCCCTTCTTGCGTCCTACTTGCACCCTACTTTCANCGCCCTAGTTGCGCCTCTGTTGGGCACTGGGTACGTCAAAGTTGCGCTGTAGTTGCACTCTAGTTGAGCCGTACTTGCGCCCTACTTAAACCTTTGTTTCAAACTACTTGTGCTCTAGCTGCACCCTACTTGCACCCTAGTTGGGCCCTAGTTGCGGTCTACTTACGTCTTACTTACGCCCCACCTGCATCCTAGTTGTGCCCTAATTGCTCCTTAGTTGTGCCGTAGTTATACCCTAGTTGTACCCTAGTCGTGCCCGAGTTGCGTCCTACTTGTGCCCTACTTGCCCCCTTATTTGCGTCCTAGTTCCGCTCTAGTTGCGCCCTAGTTGTGTCCTACTTGCCCAAGAGTTGCGCCCTAGATGTGTCCTAGTTGCACCCTTGTTGCGCCATAGTTGCACCCTAGTTTTGCTCTAGTTTTTCCCTCGTTGTGCCCTAGTTGTTCCCTAGTTGTGCTTGAGTTAGGCACAAGCCACACCCTACTTGCACCCTAGTTGCACCCCAGTTGTGCGTTACATGTGCCCTACTTGCGCCCTTGTTGCGTCCTAGTTGTGCCCTACTTCTGTCATAGCAACGCCCTAGTTATGCCCTACTTGCGGCTTAGCTGCGCCCAAGTTGGGCCCTTGTTGCGTCTCACTTGGGCACTGGCTACGGCCTAGTTGCACCTTAGTTACACCCTAGTTGCGCCCTGGTTGTGCCCTAGTTGTGCCCTATTTGCGCCCTAGTTACGCCTTAGTACGACACTAGCTACGCCCGAATTGCACCCTAGTTGCGCCGAAGTTGTGCCCTAGTTGTGCCCAAGTTGTTCCCTAGTTGCACCTTAGTTAGAGACAAGCTACACCCTAATTCAAACCTATTTGCACCCTACTTGCGGTAACTTGCACCCTACTTGTGCCCTACTTGTGCCCTACTTGCCCCCTTGACGCACCCTACTTGCGCCCTACTTCTGTCCTAGATGCATCCTAGTTGTACCATAGTTATGTCACAGTTGCGACCTGATTGCAATATAGTTGTGCCCTTGTTGTGGCCTACATGTGCCCTAATTGCTTCCTAGTTATGCACTAGTTACGCCCTAGTTGCGCCCTGGTTGCACCATAGTTGCGCCCTAGTTGTCCCCCAGTTGCACCCTNTTGCGCCCTTGTTACGCCGTAGTTGCGCCCTAGTTGAGCCCTAGTTGAATGGCAATTGGACACTAGGTACGCCCTAGTTATGCCCTAGTTGCACCCTGGTTGCATCCTACTTGCACCCTAGCTGTGCCCTAGTTGTGTCCTAGTTGCGCCTCTTTTGGACACTAGGTTTGCCATAGTTGTGCCTCAGTTGCACCCTTGTTGCGCCCGAGTTGCGCCCCTGTTGTTTCTACTTGTGCCCTAGTTGCACACTAACTGTCCCTAACCTGCTCTCTTGTTGTGCCCTACTTACGCCCTAGTTGTCCCCTTGTTGCACCCTAGTTGTGCCCTACTTGCATCCTACTCGCACCCTACTTGTGTCCTAATTGTGCCCTAGTTGCATCCCAGTTGCCCCATAGTTGCGCGCTACTTGCGCCCTTATTACGCCCTAGTTGCGTCCTACTTGCGTCCTACTTTTGTCCTACTTGTGTCTTAATTGCGCCCTAGTTGCATCCCAGTTGCCCCATAGTTGCGCGCTACTTGCGCCCTTATTACGCCCTAGTTGCGTCCTACTTGCGTCCTACTTTTGTCCTACTTGTGTCTTAATTGCGCCCTAGTTGCGCCCTGGTTGTGCCCTACTTGCCCCATAGTTTTGCCGTAGATTTTTCCTAGTTGCGTCCTAGTTGTGCCATAGTTGCACCCTACTTCCGCCCTAGTTGCGCCATAGTTGCGCCTTAGTTGCGCCCTAGTTGCGTCCTTGTTGCGCCATAGTTTCCCCCTAGTTGCGTCCTTCTTACGCCTTACTTGCGCCCTACTTGCACCCTAGTTGTGTCCTACTTGCGCCCTAGTTATGCCCTACTTGCGCCCTAGTTGCGTCCAAGTTGCGCCCTAGTTGCGCCTTAGTTGCGCCCTAGTTGCTCCTTAGCTAGGTACTAGCTACGCCCTAGTTGAGCCCTAGTTGCGCCCTAGTTGGCCTCTGGTTGCCTCTTACTTATGCCCTACTTGCGCCCTACTTGGGCCCTTAGTTGCATCCTACTTGTGCCCTAGTTACGCCATACTTGCGCCCTAGTTGCGCTCTAGTTGCGCCCTAGTTGCGCCTCAGTTAGGTACTAGCTACGCCCTAGTTGAGCCTCAGTTTTGCCCTAGTTTCACCCTAGTTGCGCCCTAGATGCGCCCTAGTTGCGCCCTAGTTGCGCCCTACTTGTGCCCTACTTGCACCCTAGTTGCACCCTACTTACGCCATACTTACGTCCTAGTTACACCCCGCTTGCGGCCTAGTTGCGCCCTAGTTGCGCCCTACTTGTGCCCTACTTGCACCCTAGTTGCACCCTACTTACGCCATACTTACGTCCTAGTTACACCCCGCTTGCGGCCTAGTTGCGCCCTAGTTGCGTCTTGATTAGGCACTAGCTATGCCCTAGTTACAACCTAGTTGCACCCTAGTTAAGCCCTAGTTGCGCCCTACTTGCGCCCTAGATGCGCCCTAGTTGCTCCCTAGTCGCATCCTAGTTGCGTCCTAGTTGCGCCCTAGTTGTACCCTAGTTGCGCCTTAGTTGGGTACTAGCTATGCCCTAGTTGCCCCCTAGGTGTGCCCTAGTTGCACCCTAGTTACGCCCTTGTTACGCCCTAGTTGCCCCTTAGTTGGACACTAGCTACAGCCTAGTTGCGCCCTAGTTGCATCCTTCTTGCGCGCTATCTGCGCCATACTTACGCCTTAGTTGCACCCCACTTGCACCCCAATTGTGCCCTAGATGCATCCTAGCACTCCACAACAGCAGTAGCAGCAATCACAGTAGCGTCAGTAGGAGGAGCAGCACAACCATGCCGGAGTGCGCCACTTTGGTAACATGAACATGGTCAAGGAGGTGAGGGACCGCTTCTTCATGACAAAGTCCGACATGTCGCAGGTGGAGAAGGCGGTCTTGGCATGGTACACGGACTCAGGGTGCACCAAAATTCAGATGCACCATAAGGAGTGGTTCTCAGAATAGCTATCACTTCCCCCTCGCCCTATTGCTTTGGGTGATGATTGAGTGGTGTATGCTGAAGGAATTTTGATTGTGGAGATGTGGTTGGAGACTCCACGTGGCATTAAAGTGGGAGTGTTTCATGGCATGATGTATGTACCTGATGTTGCATTCAACCTCCTCTCACTCTCCTCTCTCACCAACATAGGACTCCGCGTCATCTTTGACAATGACTATGGCTACATCCTCAACAAGGACACTGGAGAGGAGTTGGCCAGGTCGGTGAAGGAGGGCGACATGTATCGCCTGTTAGGGGCAACTAGGATCTCGGGTGAGCAGATTCTTGCAATAGTGATGCAGGCAATAGATGGTGAGACCTGGCATGCACGCTACGGCTACATCGGCATGCGTGCCTTGTAACAGCTTCAAACAAAGCAGATGGTGCGCGACCTGCCCACCATCTCCAACTTTGAGCATCAGTTATGCATCGGTTGTTTTGAGGGGAAGCAGCATCGGAAGGCGTTCTCTGGAGGAGGGAAACATACAAAGAAGGTGCTAGAGTTGGTCCACACAGACTTGTGTGGCCCGATGCAGACCTAGAGCTTTGGGGGCTCTAGGTTTTTTCTGACCTTCATCAATGATTTCAGCCGTTACACTGCTGTGTACTTCCTTTCTTCCAAGGACCAGTGCTTTGATAGGTTTGAGGAGTTCAAGGCAATGATGGAGAACCAGACTGGCAAGAAAATCAAGGAGCTGCGTAGCGACCGTGGTGGAGAGTACCTAAGCAAGGAGTTCCAGGACTACCTTGCAGCAACCGGCATCAAGGCGTAGCTTACTGCACCGTACTCACCGTAATAGAACGGTGTAGTAGAACGCGCCAACCGTACCATCGTTGAGTCGGCGCGCTCCATGCTACACGCGGCTCGGCTCACATACAACTTTTGGGCCAAAG
The DNA here is from genome assembly GCA_023375785.1 of Penium margaritaceum. Taxonomy (NCBI): domain Eukaryota; kingdom Viridiplantae; phylum Streptophyta; class Zygnematophyceae; order Desmidiales; family Peniaceae; genus Penium; species Penium margaritaceum. Next base: position 64,418 of record SZWC01011771.1, read on the forward strand.
CAGTGAGCACTGCAGTGTACATTAAGAACCGTAGTCCAACTAAGGCGCAGGAGCTGATGACGCCGTACGAGACGTGGCTTGTCAAGAAGCCAAGCGTGGGTCATCTCCGAGTGTTTGGCGGCCTGTCGCACATGCATGTACCCAAGGAGAAGTGGAAAAAATGGGATGCGAAGAGCAGGCATATGCTGATGATCGGCTATGACGTGGCCAACAAGGTGTATCGCCTCTATGAGAGGGATACTGGCCACATCATCATCTCCAAGGATGTCTTCTTCAACGAGAGCAATGTCATCAGTACCAACATCATTTGTGAGGTGACAGTAGAACCAGCAGCTGACGAGTCAATGGGAGCAAAAATCCTTCCTGATCCAGTCTCTCTTGATCCTTCCTCGTGTGTGACAGTAAGAGAACCAATATACTCTCCCGTGTTTGATGTAGCAAATACAACAACCTCATCGAGAGAAGCAGAGGAAGGAGATGCAGCACCACTAGCAGCAGCAGTTGTACCAATAGCACCACGCCAGGTGCCCGCTAATGCTCCAGCACGAGGTCACAAAAACCCTCTTACGGTGCGCTACAAGCCTGGTGAGCGTGACCATTTCTGGATGTTGCAGAAACCATAACAGATGAACATCACAGGTGGAGCATAATCAGATGAGCTAACGTCATACGAGGAGGCCATGGCTGCACCAGATGCAGCAGATTGGACGTAAGGTGTGCAGCAGGAGATGCAATCACAGCTGGACAACGGCACGTGGGAGCTGACTAAGCGTCCACCTTGACGCAAGGTGATCAAGTACAAGTGGGTGTTCAAGAAGAAGCGGAGAGTAGATGGCAACCTGGAAAATTACAAGACGATGCTGGTCTCCAAGGGCCACTCACAGTAGGAGGGCATCGACTACACTGAAACCTTTGCCCCTGTTGCAAAGTCTGCTTCTATACGCACGCTCCTGTCTTATGGAGCAGTTGAAGACTTTGAGATCCACCACATGGATGTCCAGAGAGCATTCTTGAATGGTGACTTGGAGGAGGAGATCTACATGGAGAAGCCAGAGGGATTCGTCATGGATGGTCAAGAGCACTTGGGTTTTAAGTTGCAAAAGTCGCTGTATGGCCTTAAGCAAGCGTTGCATGCTTGGAACCAGAAGTTGCATGCGGCGCTGTAGTGTATGGGGTTTGAGCGTAGCGAGTGTGACTACAGTGTCTATCGTTGGCAGCATGGGCATCAAGTTCTCATCATTAACGCGTATGTGGATGACGTGCTCCTCCTTTCCGATGGCATGTCCATACTGCAAGAGTTTAAAGAGGCGATGCACGAGCGCTTCTAGATGTCTGATCTTGGAGAGGCATCATACTTCCTCGGTATCGAGATCACAAATGACCGTAAATCTCGCTCTCTCTTGCTACAGCAAAGCCGCTACATCAAGGACGTACTACAATGGTTTGGCATGGGAGAAGCAAAACCCACCGGCACTCTGCTTGAGATGCGACAGTACCTCGTGAGCTTCAGAGGAGAAGCAGATGCAGCTGAGTGGCAGAAGTACCAGAGCATCGTCGGCAGTCTCATGTACCTGATGGTTGCAACCAGGCCGGACATCGCACAAGCTGTGAATTCTGGGAGCCAGCACATGGCAAATCCCGGACCTGAGCA